>VYZT01049982.1:124957-144330 GCA_013400735.1 Pomatostomus ruficeps | reverse complement strand
CTGCCCCTGGCCCCGCCCGGCCGCCGCCGCGCAGCCCCCGGTGCGGCCCCCGCCCCGAGCGGGGCTCCGGGACGCGGCCCTGGGGAGGGGACGGCGAGGGCCGGGACGTGACCCCGCGATGGGAGCCGGCTCCCCAAGCGCCACCCTGGAGCGGCACCGCGGGACGTCCCGCCCCATCCCTGGAAGTGCTCCAAGCCAGGTCGGACGGGGCTTGCAGCAGCCTGGTCTGTGGGAAGGTGTCCGTGCCCGTGGCAGGGGTTAGAATGAGATGACCTTTAAGGGCCATTCCGGCCCAAACCCGTCGGTGGTTCTGTGACAGGGAGCAGCACGTTAGCCAAGCATCCCACACTGGGGACAGGGAACCTGGCCGAGCATCCCACACTGGGACCTCGGAACTGGGACACCTTCTAGAACCTCAGCCCAGCTGCCCAAATTCAGAGGGGCAGGAGGCCAAGAGAATGTGGACACTCAGCTCCAGGGACAGGGACTGAGACCCTGGACATAACCCCAGGACAGGCATCCCAGCACCCTCTGCCGTGGCAGAACCCTGGCTCAGGGGCCAAAACTGGGATCCAGCCCTTCAGCCCAGGATGGGAATGCACGGGGACACGGACCCTGGACAGGCACCAGGTCGGTGCTGCCCCACGGCACACACAGAGACCGAGGGCACCCAGGCAGTGAGGAGCAGCCTTCCAGCCCTGCTTGCCTGGCGCTGCTGCATTTGTGCAGCACAAGCTCTGGTGCCAGCGAGCGAAGGCACAGGCGCTCTCTGTTTTTTCCCACCTTGCTAATTAAACCAACCAGAAATAGGTCAGTCTCTTTCCATCCGCAGGCTATAGTAACTGCTCATCAGAGTGAAGACTTTTTCTGTATTGGGTGAAGATTTCTTTGTCCACACTGACTCTCCACGTGCATTTCATCTACAGAGCGCTTCAGCTTCAAACGCTGCAGCCATAAACCCCTCACATTTCACCGGAAAAAAACCCTCCAGTCTCCACAGAAGAAACTTATCAAGTACAACCCACTGACCTCCTGCTTATCATTGTGGTTTCTTCCATTTCCTGCCCCGTTCAGCATTTCCAATTGCCAGTCTTTTCCATTTTAAATTTTATTTATACCATGATGTCATCCACAACGAGCTGGGAAGAAGAAAGTCTCGGTGTAACGGCAGCAACCTCTTGAGCAAGAAGCATTGCAAAAGAGGATGTCACACCACATTAATACTCTACAGTAATGAGCCAAAGAGAGACATCAATGACATTTTTTATGATCACAAGTGACTGTCTCGCTTCCGGGACTGAGCAGGTAATGACACAATCTGCTTATCTAATGAGCTCAATGATATGTCTTGAAAAAATGCTTTTGTGTGGGGTTTATTGCTCTTGTGATAGTGCAATCCCCGTACCAAGGTCAGCACAGATGAACTCGTGATGTCAGGAGCACAAGTAACACAAGGAAAGTGCCACCGCAGTTTATGGTATTAAACAACAATAAAATTGAAAATAAATAGAAACTAGATAAGAAATACAAACAGCGAACAGGAAAAAAAGGAGTAGGAGGTCTCGTTTCGGTCACCCATGGGCAGAGCAGAGGTATTGAGTGAGATGTGTTTGTTTGAAGAGGAAGAGAAGAACTAAATGGTGAAAGAGAGGGAAAGGAAGGACAGTCCAAACTGGAATACACGTGAGGCAGGTAAAGCCAGGAAGAGCAGGAGCACCACTGCTTGGACTGTCCTTTCCATCCCTTCCCGAGCTACCACTGTAATTCCTCTCTACTTCCCAGGCTTTGCAGTGCTTCACAATTATTTCTAACTACGGGTGCACTGATCCCTTCCCATGAAGTCTGGGGTTATCCTCAGCCTGGGCCACGCTGCACGTGTGGATCTTTTACTGCACTTTCAAAAAGGTTCTTCATTAAACTCTGCTTCTCTCCTCTCCCCACAAGCCTGATCATCAGGTCCTGAAATACACGACACCAAAACACATTCAAGCTACCAAAAAACCCAAGGCCACTCCTTTCCAAGAGAGGCACATGTGGCAAGTCCATAAGCAGGAATGGGATTACTCTGCCTGCTCCAAATCAGCTGTAAAAATCTCCTGATTCAAGGGAAAGCCACTGTGGCCTATGAATTACAGGAAAAGGCAGAGCTAGCATGGTTAAAAGGCAATAAAAAAAGAGAAAGGTTGGGACTGGGGCTGAGGAGCTGTCAGTTGGCTTCTTCCCACAAAGAAAAGTTAGTCATCAGAACTGAGAACTCCGTGCGACTTCGGCACACATGGAAATGATGAAGCAGAGCAGCACATTCCCCTGTGAGACCTCCTCAGCCCAGAGCTCTCCTGGGCACGTTCCCACCTCGCTGCACCTCCCGAGCAATTACAGTCCTGGAGCCCACCACGGGCAGGGGGTGGGCAGAGAGCGCTTGGGAAGGGGCAGGAGAAGGAAGAGGAGCTTTCCTGGCGCCAGGATTTGCCCTGGAGAGGAGGCACGGTCAGACTTGCCACTGCTGCCACCACAGGAGATCACAGCCCCGGCTGTAAGGTGAAGAGAGGGTGCCACCTGGGAATGCTGCAATGCTCACACAGCTCCCACAGCACACCCAAGTGCCTCCCTTTATGTCACTCATTGTGCTAAACTCACGTTCCAAAGTGCTAGGCAGGCACATGCCCCTTTTACTGCCTCTGCCCCCTGCCCAGTTCTTGCATAGAGCAGCTGCTGGAAAAAAAAGGAAAAAAAGCAGATTTAGAGAAAACTTGAAAAGCATGGCTTAGTTCTTCCAGTGGAATTATAATGCTGTTACCTGCCTGGAGTGTATTTTTAATCCGGATGGCAGGGAAAGGTCACACTGCATAATCACACTGAAGTGCCATTCCCTGTTAATACAGCTCTTGGTCTCCATAGCTGTCGCTATATATCATGGGTACTATATTTTTGAAGGCGTGATATTTTTCGTTTATAAAACAGTATACCAGCATAAACACATTTTTCTGCAGCCTGTTTCCAGTTCCTTGTGGGATGGCTGGAGGAAGCATCCCGAGGGCTCTCCCAGACCTGCAGAGGATGCACATCGTGTGTGCTCATCTCCCACTCCCTCCAGCGGGATTAGCACCAGGCCAGCCGGCGAGAGCCCACTTGACAGGCCCACATGGTTTAGATTCATAATCAGATTAACAAAACAGTAATCCTATTTTTAAACAATGGAAAAGCCAAGTCCTTGAGCTGAGCCGGTGTGTGTGTGTGCATACAGAATAAATGTCATCCTCTTGGAATAAAGAACCTGAATTCCAAATGAAAAAAGTTTCTTCCACATAGGAGACTTTGCCCTGTGGAGGAAAGAGGGACTATCTTGCGTTATAACCACTTCTTTTTCCCACTGATTTTGGTCTCCAATAAACCCACTCCAATACCTGCAGGATGTACCTTCTACAACATATATTCTTTAAAAGAATAGTTACAGAAGTGAACTCCTCCCCAAATGCTCCAGAAAATTTAATTATGAATGTTCCAGTACTCAAACTTACACTTTAAAAACTGCCCAGGCACTGGAAAATGAGCATACTTCATATATTCAATGTAACAGACTCACGGTGGAAAAAATCTCACTGGGCAACCAGTAGCGTTTGTCTCTGTCACAGTATTTCCAGCACCGCTGCATTTTCCCCAATGATGCGGAAACTCCTTTCTCAGCTCCAGCGCCCACTTTTTTTTTTTTTTTTCTTTTTTTTCCCCTCCCCATCCTATTCTGGTGCTGCCCCGGCCCAGCCCCAACTTTTCCTCAGCCGAGTGACTCAGAAGCGGCGCTGGAGCAGCGCTGTCCCCGCTCGCTCCCAAAGCCGGCCCGACATTGCCATCGCCCGGCGCGGCCCCGCAGTGCAGCGGCCGCAGCCGCGATCGGGGCTCGGGAGATGCGGGAATGCCATGGAAAAAACCCCTCCTGATCCCCAGGCAGCTCCCCAACCCCCCGGCATCACCGGGAGCAGCACTGCGGGCTGCAACGAGGCACTCGCGGACAGAACTGACGGATGCGTTTTTAACGTGGGGCCGCCACACCTGAGCCAACAAAGCACTGGAAAAGCCAAAAACGTGCATTGAAAAAGCAAGCATTGAGATGTCTGAACCTAAAAAGAAGAACAGCTGAAACGGTGGTAAATTACATTACCTAAGAAATGGAATTCACCGGCAGTGTTGCCCCCTAAAGCTTTACAACCTGGTTTTTTTGGGTTTTTTGGAAGTGCATCTTTTAGGCCAACGGAAGAGTAACTCCCCATTTTAATGCAGAGTACTGGAACTAGACTTGAATGCCAGGTATTTCAGGGTATCCATTTCCCTTCCATTCTCTTCAAATAAATTTTTCTAAGTTCTTTTCCCTGCCTCCCTCCACGACTGTTACCCACGGCACCAGCTCAGAAGCTCAGCTCGGGAGCTCAGCTCGGGAACCACCACACAGAAAAAAATCTATGGTAGACACAGAGGGAGGAGTGAAACTGTAAATTTACCAGTGGAGATCTTGCTCTGTGCTGAAAGTGCTTTTTAGCAGGTGTGCACTCCAAAACGAAATCCCAGCAATAAACACACGAGAACAGCGCCTGCCTCCCCGCCAGCGCCTCGCCACAGAAACCTGCAGCCCGAAATGTGTATTTCCCCACCAAAGCTGAGCTGAGGGGACCTATTCCATTGAAGACATCGGTTTCTCATGAAAAAAAAAACCAACGGAAGTTTTTGAAGTCGCTGGCTCTGGAGCTGGGAATATGGGCAGGGTGTGTGTCAGGCATGGAACAGCTGGCTTGGAAGCTGTCACAAAATCAGCTACAAGGGTGCAGCCGGGCCAGGACACCACCCAGCCAGCAGCCGTACGCTTTTCCTTTGTGGTTGCAGGGCTGTTCCAAAAGCCAAGCTTTCATTCCACAAAGGAGGGAGGGAAAAAAAAAAAGAAAAACCCAAAGCATCAGCCCCATCCAAGTCTAGACCAGCTTTTTTTACAGCTGGAAATTACATAGTTCCACTGTTCAGCTATAGCAGGGAGAGAAACACGCCGAGCCCCACTCGTGGCTAAAACTGGTCCCTGGAAAGGTGGCAGAATTCCTCCAGAAGGTGGATGTGATGCAGAGATGGGTGCTGATGTGCAGCCTGGCTTGCAAGGACCCAAGTGCCCGAGAAGGGAGCTGCCTGCCTGAGCAGGAGGCAGAAAGAACAGCATTGGAGGGGTTCAAGTGCAGCCAGTGACAACAGGGCTGCTGGTAAAACGTGCAGGGGACAGCCTGGGTGCCATCCCCCCTCACAGAGCTCTGGGATGCAAAGCCATCTTCTAGGGAGGGGAATAAGACACAGAACCCAAGAAAAAACCCCAATCCGAACATCTGAGCTGAGCATCAGCAGAGTCTGAGCACGGAGCCACTGCAGAACAGCCCAGCTCCTGGAGTTCTGAGTCAGAACAGCACAGAACTGCACCAAACACAGCAGCTGAGATGTGTTAGTCCTGCCATTGCACACCTGCGCTCGCATTTTGCAAGGACAGCAGCTCCTTGCAGATACAGGTGCAATTATAATTTTCATTCCCATTGATCTTTCATTGAGACACAGACAATTCTGGAACACCTGGGAACAGATCTGCTGAGATTCCCCCATCGCCCTCACTCCCCCAACTCCCTCTTCTGTTTGTTATTAAAAATTTCCAGCATAAGAAATGTATTTTTTAAACGTCCAAGTATGCAATATCACTCTTAAAATCTTTCCCTCATTTCACAATGTTTTTGAAAGGCATAAATAAAGCCAAATAATTTTTATGAGTCTGACAACACGGGTTGTTTTGTTCTGTTCTAACTCCAGTGCTCAGTATCTCCTGATGAATAGTTAAGAGAACTATGCACAAACCAGATCTCATCTGCAATTTAAAGAAAACACAAAAAACTTTGCTCCTCCAGCATATAAATCATCTAAAAGCAACAAAAAACACTTAGCTGCACTTCTCAAGCAACTAATGTTTTCAGGAATTTTTTGTGCCTTTGAACGCTTGCTTGATTTTTGGATTATTCAATACTCAAAACAGATTTTCTTCAGTGGTTAAATACAATTATACAGCAGTTAAATAGTTTATTACCCAGCTTCTTCCAGATAGAGGTATTTCCAGAACATCTGCAGGAGTAAGGCAAGAGGCTTCTTGCATAACTGCGCTAGTGGGGGGAAAAAAAAAAATCTCCTGAAGGCTTTTTAATATGATCTTTCATAATTCAAGTTCTTGGGAATTCATACCAAACCAGGAACAATGGATTCATTAAATAGTTCACTTTCACCTAATGCTTTCTGCATGCCTCACTCCTGAGCTATAAAGCAGCAAGCAAGCACCTTTCCATAACGCTTGTGGTCAGGGGAGAGCTTTCCATTGAAGTCAGAGGAAAAACCCTTCCATCTTGTGCAGGTCGTGAGCCAAAAGAAAAGTTTTATGAGCTGAGGTTCGTCCTCCCACCCTGTTCAACAGCTTAGAAGTGCCTGACCAAGAAAAATTCAGGAACTTGAGGATTAAAATTAAAGAAAAAAATAAAATTAAAAAGCAGAAACAAGGTTGAAGCTTCCAGAAATACGTACAACATTTCATTTTCACTGGATATGTCTTATTAAACCTCAGAATTGGGCAAAAAGCCATATCCCCAGTCCTAGCCAGAAGCAAGCCTTGAGACAGAGAGGAAGATTAGCATATGCTCAGTTAAGACCTGCTTATTTATTTTGCAAATGTTTTTACTGAATTAAATAAACCCATCCCTGACCATTTTATCAACACAAGGATTTCTGCTTCTCTAAGACAACAACCTCCCCGTCTTGTTTTTCTGAAGACAGCACCTCAGTCTGTTGCCCATTTCCCCAACACGAGGGGAAGATCTTCCCTAAGCAATCACAACTTAGTCCTCTTTCCTGAGGAAGAATCTTCAGATCCTGAAAATATCCTTCCCCGCCTCTATTTCCTTTTTGCCTTATTTAAAGATTAAAACCTGAACTTACATACACTGGCCTCTGCTCCAATGGAAATTTAAGTTTGCATCCCAAAATGGAAGGAGCCAGGGAATGAAAATGGATTTCCATAGGAACATCAACAGCCGCACTTCACCTTTTACACACACTTGACCAAACACTTTGTTGTGTCTAAAACAAAAGATTCTTGGCCTTTGAATTTCATTGGCAACTTTAAAACTGCCTGGTAACACACTCCTGTCGCGTTTCTAGCCAAGAGAAGTACCCATGTGCACATCAACAGGGTATTCAAAGCTGGCACTCGTATCTGTTGATGAGCACACGCATTCCAAGGGTCAATATTCCCAAACTAGAGCTCCAGCAGCCCTAAGCCCTCAGGAGCCACTGCTCCACACCCCAGTGCCCACAGAGCAGCTCCGGAACAGCACCTGCACACAGGGACACTTGGCCTAGGCCAACAGGAATTATTTCACTCCTTTCCAGAGACAACCTGGATTGATTTGTCTGCTGCATTTTAGAGAGAACAGCCAGGGGATGGGATGCTTGGAAAGCTCGGTTGTGATGAGCAGTTCTGTTTCCTGTCCTCAGTGCTGGATATGCACCACAAGGATGGAGACCACACACTTGCTCCTTGCAGCCCCTCACTTGCCACTGTGACACTTTGACTGGCCAGAGCCCTCCTCAGCACACACCAGCCTCAGCTTTGGTGCTGCAGCAGGGTCAACTCATCCCCCACCTTGCTTTATACACATTTATTGCACTAGAACACATGCCTTCTATAAAAAAGATGCTGTAGAAAACCACGAGATTGTAAATATTAATGATTCGTTTGCAATTATATTTAATATTAATGATGTATTGTTTTTACAAAGCAGTTGAAATTAAAAATAAAAAAAAAAAATAAAAGCAAGAACCCCCCTGCCTGCTGTCCAGCATCAGTAATCCTCACTGGTTTGTTCACCATTTATAAGGAAAACATCATTGAAGCTGGCTTGTCACAGAGACTCGTCTGCAATAACTGGCCTTCGGTGCTTTGGTCAGAGTGCTTTTCCTGAAAGCCCCTCTGCCTAAACTCAAGGTGTCTGCCAATGATAACATCCTTCCTCTCGAAATCACCTTCCAGCCAAACACGGTCAGTCTGGTGACACGTCTGAGGATGGTAAAGGTCCTCATCTCACGGAGGTGAACTGAGCATAGATAACTAAATTTGCCAGAGAGCCCAGATCTCACAGTCCCAGGTGATTCACCCTGGCTGGAGACGACGCTCCCTCTGTACAGAAGAGTGAAAATTAACTGATTATACTGGAACTGCCTCTCTCTTCACCCCCTCTAAGGGGATCAGGTATTTTCCTGGTGTAGGATCAGCCAATGTGTAACAATTTGGAAACGGTGTAAATCAAACAAACAAAAAAATTGTTTTAAATTAACAAGTGCACTAAACCAGCCCCAAAGGAGTCCCTGGGACAGGCCAGCTGCAGGCAGACAGACAGGGGGTGGGATCAAGCCTGCTAGTGCCAGGGGGCACTAGGGACGTTAGCCTCATCCACCCGCGGACGGGCCGCGCCGGCCGGGCCTCCAGGAGCACGTCCCTCCTCCTTCTCCAGACAGGGGGTTATAGCCTGGAACACAGAGCACAAATCCACCGCATCAAAATTCACCCTGCACAGCCCTTCACCAATGCACAAGGAACACCAAAAACAGATCTCACTGTTATTTACACCTTACTCGTACTTTACCCGGGCAGCATTTTAGGGGAAATGAAAACACAGAAAATATCCAGACCTGAGAGGGTTTCTTTTTCTAGTGTTAACAGTAAAAGCCATTGCAAAACGCTTGTGTTTTGATTTGATCAGTTTGGATTAAGTGAAGTTGAAATGAATTACCATTTAATTTTTAAAGTCTGCACTAAAGCTGCAGTGCTGCTCTGCAGGATGAACAGAGCAGCAAGAGCAGCTCTTGCAGTGAACTCTGTAGGGGTGGATCTGTTCTCCAAGAGCCCCAACAGTCAGGGACTTAAAATAATCCCTTATTCCAGTTCTGCAAGGAATACTCTGAAGGTCAAAAGGTAAATTCCACTCATTAAAACTGCAAAGTATTTTTTTAGAGCATTTGAAAAGGCAAGCATAGGCAATAAGGCAAATACACTTTAGCTGAACATCCTAATGCTGTAACCATGGCAAACTTCATGTCAGGAGAACACATTCAGAAAGTTACAACTCGGCAAACATCTTCAATTTGTTCTGCACAAAGCAGAGAACCCAAATCCTAGCAGCACCGCTAGCCAGGGGCATTTCAAAGCAACCTGTTCCACCGAAACTCCCAGCGCCACCTTCACCTTGGAAATTTGTTTTTCTCATAGCAGCCAAGTTTTGCTTTCTAGCTTAATTGAGCAGCTGAGCAGCACAGATGGTTCTTTCACTTCACGCTGATCCACCTCAGGAGAAGATCCGAGACCTCTAATTCTGTAATTGGTTACTTAAGCAAAGCCTTTGCTGAGGATTAAACCAGGACAGGTCGCAGCTGGAAAGGTGCCCCAACCCAGCTGACCCCTGCACTTCTCATCCCCCAGGGAGGCAAATATCCCATGACAGAGCTATCAAAGACACCTGACAGCGTCAGACATCACACTGCCCTCCCATTAAACAGCCTAAGATGAATCAGTCGCCTGATTACTTCAAATGTCAGGAAAAATACCCCAAGCAGAAATCCCAGCACTGCACCGTTACTGAGTTTAAAATGTTTAATCAGAATCCACAGGTTTCATACATTTAATCAAATGAGTTACTCAGCACTGCACGCCGTGTGGGCCCCCCTTTCAGCCTGACGTGATTGAGGCTGTCTAGATGACCCCTCCACTATGGAAAATTGTAATGAAAATGTACCCGAATTAGCACCTGCTGGAATGGCAGGGGCTGCTGGGCTGCGAGGAGGGGAAGCAGGCTGCCTGCAGTGCTAACGCGTGGCAGCGAGCCTGACGTGGGCAGGGTGAGGCCATGAAAAGCACTTCATCCATCAGGATGATCCCAGCAGGTGACAGTGAGTTTAATGGTGAGACCTTCTGGTGCTTTGTGAGGGTTGATAAGAGTTCACACATCCACAGGATTTATATGTGCAATAGGTCATCGCTGCAGTATGTAATAAATAATGTCACATTCTACATAATGATGTCGTTCATCTTCTGAACCTACAAACTACACAGTAAAATACCCTCTTCCTGCATTTAGTCAGTACTATAGGTGCTTTAAAGACAGACCAGATACTCAATTATTGAACTTATATAATAATGGGGGAGAGATTCCAGAAATATTGTAGCTATCTGTAATTCTGAGTGACAAAAATCTCGGTAAATCATGCCAAAGCACATTCACAAAAAACCTGACACGTTCTTTTCCCAGGGAACAGCACTCCCAAAAGTTCACATAGAGCAGAGCAGACCAGCTGATCAGAGATAAGGAGCTCGTTTGCAAGGCACATTTTGTTTTCTCCTTGAAAAAGACAAAAAGTGTGTGCAGAGACTCCAGATACAGCTGGATAACCTGTTCCAAGCTCAGAGTGTCTGAAAGATTCCATACTCACCACCTCCTCTCAAAGGCTTTTTGTTTGGTTTGGATTTCGGGACTGCTGAGGCAGAGGCACCAGATTCTGCTTCTTGCTGTTCAGAAAAGCAAAAGTTACTCCATATGAATTTCATCTCCCTTAATCACATGAACACAGCCGTGACCTGATTAAGGTGGTTGTTACCTGATTCAGTTTCAGGTTTCCTTTGTAGCTCTTTCCTTCCTGCATGCTCTCCCACATCGCGATCTTCTGCCTCCGCTTCTCTTCCTCGAGCTACAGGACAAATCCAGGACACAGACTCAATCTCAAAACCAAGATTTCAGAACTAACAGAATCCCCAGGAACAGCCACAACAGACTCATCCAGACTTATCTGATGCAGCATCTCTGAGATCACAGAAGAATTTACTCTTTTTTACACACCCACATCTCTTCCCCTCCTCAGGAGGTACAGACTGAGTCTGCAGCTTCTTTTGGCCACCTGATGCTTTATAACATTTTGAAACTAAACCAGAAGCAAGTGGCAAGTTTAAGCCCTGAGTCTATAGCACTACCTAAAGAATATTGCATGTGACAGTAATTTAACGCACAACGTGGGGTTCTACAGAAGAAAGGAATTTTTATTTGTTTTTAACTGCCAATATTCCTTGAAGCATCAGCTGTGAACCGAGGTCTGAGTGTCTGACTGCAAAAGTAAAACCAGAAGAGGTGGGATGCTGATTTTCATCACTCATCTTCTGCACTGCCCCACACAGCAATTTGCTACTCCTCGTTTTCTCAGCTGTAATTCAGACCCTTAAACTGAAGCGATGCTGAGCTGCATTTCTAACACTCATATTCGCCATTAAGAGCAGAAACGCACATTTACAGTGGTACTGTTAATTTAATTGCCAGCAAATCCCCTCCAGCCCCTCACTGCACACACAGCCGAGTTCCTGCAGGCGCAGATTCCCCCGTGAAGAAATGACCACCAGGCCCACAGTGACCCCGGCACACAATCACAATTTGCTGTTTTCTTTTGCAGCAGCAAAGTGCTCGGTGGCAAATTGGTGAGGTAAAGAAAGAAATGCTCTCTGGTTACCTGTCTTTGCTTTTCCTTGTATCTTTCTGCTTGTGCATTCAACTCCTCCTGCATCCTGAGGCGAGCTGCTGCCAACGCTTCCTGCCTTCTTACCACCACATCAGGTTCTGGGAAATCGGGAAAAAGTTTGCAAAGCTACTCCAAGTAAATTCTAGATGGTCTCCCCAGAGAGTTGTAATAAGGAAAGGCTCACATCTCTCCCTGCAGCTGTTTTACAGAAAATCACAGCTCAAGTTCAGTTTCCAGCTAATCTTTTGTAGTAATTTATTTATATGCTGAATTAAACTTCATCGTGTTTTAATATTTTAAAGCAATGACTTTAACAGGATTTTAATAAGGACACAAGTGTAAGTAACCATAAAATTTAAACTTCACACTTCAAGGACACTTCCTTCTATTTCTGAAGGATTTGTTAGATACAAATAAATTCAGAAATATCACCCAGGCTTCGCAGGGGCCATTTTTACCCTGAGAACTTCTCTAACGCAGAAGGATGAGGCAACCAGCCCACATTCCCTCCTACTCCTCCTGGCAATGGGTCCTGCTGGTGTCAGTGCAGCAGTGGATCTGACACCCTCCATCAGCAGAGAAATCGCTTACAAGCGTGACACACAACTCAAGAGACACCTGGAGGTCTCAGAAAATCCACACTGAGTCACCACTGCTCTTCATGAGTGGCCTTTGAAGGTCAAGAGAAAAATTATACCCCAAAAAAAAAGGCAAATGTTTCTCTCTTTTCATCCAGCAGCTGAAGTAGCTCCACATTTGTTTGGCTCCTTATTTGTTTGCTATCATCCAGTGATGAATATGAAAAAGAAATGTCAGTACTTTCAATAAGTCATCACTGCAGTATTTTACAGGCAGTCTGGGCAACTAAATTGCCGTTTAATTATCATCACAAAGGAACAGCAGAAGGATAAGTGCCTGTAAGTGAGCTTTTCTGGGGCCCCACGGCCCGTCCTGACAATGTGCCCAAGGGATCAGTGCCAAGAACTCAGGGATTTGGCAGATCCGGGAGCACAGCCTGTGCTTTTCAGCAGGATCGTGACTGTGTGAGATTTACAACCTGTGCCACGCTCCCAAAGATATCACAGACTGTCACGCCCCAAACGTACACAGTCCTGCCAGAGCAGGAACTGCGAAGGAATAACTGCAGGGGCATGATAAATATTAATAAAGAATGAATATTTATAGCGGTATTTTCCCCAGGATTTAGATTTGGGCGTTCTGGTTCCGTTTGAGAAGTCTAAAGTTATTTGGTAATGACCACAAGCGCTTTTAATCTCCATCCCCTCAGCCCCTGCACCACCAAAGAGCAGCTATTCCCTTGTTCTGCGATGCTCAGCTCCTTCATGCCCAAACGCGTTACTCTGGGACACGACTCTTCCTTCAGAACCTTTTACAAACACTGCTCTTGGTCCCGCCTTTCCCGGGGATCTCGTCACTCTCAGGATCTGTGGGCTGAGCAGTTACCCCGAGCACCCCTCTCCGTTAAAACCCCTCCCAGCCGGATCGCCTTCGGGCTGTTCCCGACTCCAGACCCGGGTGCGGCTCCGAGCAGCTCTCGCCACCCGGCCCGGCCCGCGGAGAGGCAAACACGGGCTCGGAGAGGCCGCAGCGCTGTCCGTACTCACCCTCCGCCGCCTCGGCCGCTCCGGGCCGGCCGCTCGGCCGCGCCGCCAGGCTGCGCGACACCTTCTGCACGAGGAGATACACGGCGACGGCGGCCAGCAGGATGTACCAGCCATAGCTGGACAGCACCGAGCCCACTGCGAGGGGACAGGCCGGGGGTGAGCGCGGGCCGCACGGGAACCGGCCCACCCGGGCGGGGGAGCGGCCCCGGCTCCGCGCCTCGGCCCCGCCNCGCCCCGTCCGCCGCCGCCTCACGTCCGGGCCCGCCCCGCTCCGCCAATCACCGCCCCGTCCGCCGCCGCCTCACGTCCGGGCCCGCCCCGCTCCGCCAATCACCGCCCCGTCCGCCGCCGCCTCACGTCCGGGCCCGCCCCGCTCCGCCAATCACCGCCCCGTCCGCCGCCGCCTCACGTCCGGGCCCGCCCCGTTCGCCGCCGCGCGCAGGGTGCACGGGGTGACGTAACGGCCCCGCCGGCCAATGAGAGAAGGGGGCAGGCGCAAGGCAGCCAATCAGCGCGCGCGGAGCCCCCCGCCCCGCCCCGCCGGGAAGGGACGCGGCGGCACCGGGAGCAAAAGGAATCGCTCGTTTATTGAACAGGGAAATGCGCGGGGACCGGGGCGGCGGGGCCCGCCGGGGACACCGGCACGGCACGGACAGGGAAGAGCTCCTGGGCAGGGCCGGAGCGCGGCGGGGCCCGGGCTACGATCCGTTTGGCACTGTGTCCTCTTCCATTTCCTCTTCGCCGTCCTCCGATGGGCCTGAAAGGACACGTCAGAGTTTTAGAGCGGCTGCTGCAGACGCTTCTGTTCTTTTCCCACCCCAGTGCAGAGGAGGAGTAGCAATAGGAACTCTTACAAACTCTACAGAAAGGAAAATCCAAGCTGCCCCGGTGCACAGAAAAGTGGTGCTATGGCCAGCCTGCAGCTGAGCTCCGTCTCTGCGGCACCCACACCCACGGCACGGACACTCAGCACGAGTCCAGGGGACTCTGTAATTCACCTCATTCTGTTACAGAACTGGGATGAATTTGGAGCCATCCAATAGAGCAAAGCATCGTTTGGCACCTCGCTCTGGAGGGAGCGCAGGTGACAGCCCCGAGCTGCACCCCAGGCCAGGCCGGTCACACAGCGCCAGGGCTGTGCTCCACAGGTGACAAACTCACACCCTCTGTACACAACTCCCTGCAGAGATTGCAGAAAGCACCAGGAAGCAAGGAAGAGAGGTGGATTCTGTCTGGGGAAGAGGAGTAGGAGTAGGAAGTGACCTGATTTGCGCTCTCTGCCGGGGATCTGTCCTGCCTGCAGCAAACCCTTCAGCCGCTCCACCTCGGCCAAGGTCGTGGCGTTTGCGATGGCAGTCTGAAGAACAGAGAACTCGGTGAATCCCCACACGCCCTGTGTCAGTCTGCTTAGAACAAACACAAAACCCACCCTTCTTCCCCTTAAGTGACACCAAACACCTACAAAAGTTCTACTGAATTCTAGTTCTAGAAAATTCTACAAGTGACAAATCATTACCTCCCACCCGTTAAACAAACTGCTTTATCCTGGGAGAACTCTTAAGCTCAGGTTAACATTTTGTTTAAGTTTTCAAAACACAGGTCAGAATTAAAATTACACGAAAAGCACCCAAGCCAAAGCCAGGACACACTGATCTGTTTGTCTGGACAGCACAAAAGAAACATTTGTTCCGTTTGGATCCACGACAGCTCTTCTCCTCCACTTTCCTCCTGACATATTTACCTTAATTGCCTCCACGTCCCCTGGGGAGGGCCCAGTTTTCTTTTTGTCAGTTGGCAGACCAGCCCCTGGATTGAAGCTTCAAAGGGAAAAGAAAGACCAGTTACACCTTTTGAAGAGTAGCTGCTTCTCTTAACTTGAAATGCTTCCAAACGAGGTTTGAAAGCATTTCACTCCATCAAGTGTAGTATCTTATCTTTGTTAACAAACTGATACAGTGAAGAATTGCCTCCTTCAGAAACACCAGCAGCTTCTCCTCCCTGCCCCACTCCCCCCCACCGTCTCATCTGCTCAGAGGCAGAACTTTATTAGCCAGGCCGTTGACAAAAGCTCTTCGATTTGGATGTTGTTGAACACTCAGCTCATCTGCTGCCACTACAAAAGCAGGGTGGATAAATAAAGAGTAACTGGAAACGGGTTTTCTGTTCCCATCCAATATGGTATCACAACAGCCTAAATTAAAGTCTACACTAAACTGGAATTCATCTTAACAGTCAAAAGAAAAAGGTTCTCTGCTGCTGCTTTAAGGAAAATCACCTGCTTATTCTAAAGCTGTCACAGACCTGAATCCCCTTCCACTCACAAACTAGAGCTCAAATCCATCTTTATAGCTTTAAATAAGTTCAAGACATTTTTGTGTTTCATAAATTTGAAAATGCCATTGCCATACATGATCTGAATTCTTATTTCCAAATAGGTTGATCAAAACATAGGATGTACCACTTAACAATTAAACTAAATGAACATATACTGTAATAGCTTAATTAAAGATTTTCATCTGCATTTCATCTCCTAATGACTGCAGATTTCACAGTTTATATCCCCTGGCAATACAAAAAAAATTAGTTGCCAATCACAAAGGGTAAAAACAAATTAAACAATGGCCACTTCTCTGCAGTTAAATAACAAAAACAAAAGTAAAATTTAGGTTTCCTGCTTATTGACTCCAATGAATCCACCCTGACCACATTATCTCTTTCAGAAACGTTTCTGAGATGTATTCACCACCATCCAAAACTCGGGGTGCTTGGACAAGGCACTTGTGGCTCCCGAAGCTTTTGAGGCGCCCTGCCAGCAGCTGATACTTCAGTTTTCTGCCTGATAGGCACACAAAGAGAGTGGTGTTTCTGAAGGAGGACGCCAGTGTACATTTGTTCGTTTTATCTTAC
The DNA here is from genome assembly GCA_013400735.1 of Pomatostomus ruficeps. NCBI lineage: Eukaryota > Metazoa > Chordata > Aves > Passeriformes > Timaliidae > Pomatostomus > Pomatostomus ruficeps. Next base: position 128,191 of record VYZT01049982.1, on the reverse strand, counting down.
GTTTTTGCTCTCCTGGCAATATCCTTTGCAAGCTGTGCACCCCGTTTGCCCTTGAACATTTTCTCTGCCTCCTGTCGCTCCTACAGCGATACCACACACACACACACAAAGTTAATTTGAGAACATCACAGTTTGCAAAGCTTCTGTCTCGGCCAAGAAAGACTCTTTGGCTCATCCTCATCAGTGAAATTGGTACACGGAGACCGGATGTAAGAACAAGCAGATAAACATTGCCCCAACACTCAGAGATGTATCAACCCCGTGCTCTTAAAACCAAGAGCTCCTTCCCACCCTCATCCCCACCAGGAGCTGAGGGCTGCGGTGTTTGCTCATTTCTGTCTCCTCCCAACACCAGAGGGACAGGAAAGAGTGACACTAAACAAAGCAGTAAAACTTAATTAAACATAATTAAACCGATTCTATCCTTAACAGAATGAAACCACCAAAGAAAACAATGAGTGTTTTAGAGCCACTTAAAGAGTTTCAATAAAATTTACAACTGTGGCAACAAGATCGCTGTTAGTGATGAATTTTCAAGAATTAAAAAAAAAAAGGTAAATCAAAAGCAAGCAGACTTACTTTGAGCTTCACTTTTTGAAAATCCAGCACTCTGACCTGGGGAACTTTATGGATTAGATACAATCTGTAATGTTTCTTATTTGTTACAGGATTCCTTAGAACGCTGTGAAGTAAATAAAGGTTATAAAGAGGCTCTTAATACAAAATATTTTAAAATACACTCACATTGAAATACATAAATCTATTTGAAATGCATTCATGTACTTCCTGCTGTAACAGAGAACAAATAACACCGCAAAATAAGTCTGGTGACAGCTCTTTGATATGATGGAAATGAGAGGAGAAACTTGCACTTTCACAATTAAATAGATTTAACTGAAGGAGCACATAAAGAAAAACCTCAAAATAAGCATAACAATCCCCTAACAAATAACTGGACCATCAGTTTTCCTACCTGGACACTGATCAGCTGAAAAATCACAGGACAAACTACTTTTCTTTCTGCCCCTCGCATTAAATGTAACGTCACAGAAAAGTCCTTGTTCAGGTGTATTTTAAAATATTTTTAACAATAGATTAAACCTTTCGGCTTTAGGTTTTTAAAGGCTGAGTTCACTTCAGCACTTGCACATGGGTTTATAGAGATGTTACATCTCACTGGCCCAGCACTCTGCCAGTGATATAAAACCTCAGACTTTAATTACCAGATGTTTATGAAGCGTGGTGTTTATCAATTCGATTTTTGGACATAAAGGATCTGTCACAGCTCATAAAAAGCAGAGCATTCCAGACCAAAGCAAAGGGCCAGGCCAGCAGCAAAGGTAAAACACCAGAAAAGAGCAGCTTTTCTTTCCAGGGTTACATACCTGAGGTAAGTCAACGATTTAATACTTGATAATGGATCCAGTTCACCCTGGGCAAAGGGAGCACAGCAAGAAATTTTAAGTCCATTTAGTGAAAAAATCAAACATTGGAAAACAAAGGTCTTGGACTCATAGCTATTTTAGAAATTAATTAAATTACTGCAATAATTTTAATAGGAAAACCACTAAGCTTGGTGACTGCTGCTGCACTGCATGATGCAAATGCTCATTAATGTAAACCATTAACTACTGCCAAAACTGTATGATATTACTCTGTAAAAAAGAACCAACCATTACCAAAAGGATATGGCACTACTCTCAGGAAAATGGTTAATTAGAGAGATGAAAACCACGGATTTTAAGCCTGTTTAGGTTTACCCTGCATCCCAGCTTACCAGTTCAGCAATGTTGTTGTTGGTAAGGATGAGCTCTGTGAGGCTGGGCAGAGCCTGCTCCAGGTTCTCACCGATCCGACTGAAGAACAACAAAAAGCAAAGGTTCAGTTTGGGGCAGGAATCAGCAATGGTGGAAACACACACACAGAAACACAGTAACACACAGGATGTCCCCGTGAACAATCTGACACTGGCAGAAGCTTGGGTGATCACTCAAAACACTTTTCTAATAAAACTGGCAATAAATCAGTGCAAGGATATTAGATGCAGTATGAGATTTAAAGCCATTTCCTTGCAGGTATCCCTGTTTTCTCATCTTTCTGGGGCTCACTATTGAAATCCAAAGTTCTGGCCAAATCCCAAACTCTGCAGCTCGCTGTCCTGGCTGAGAAACAAGCACTGACCTCTGCAATGAGCGAGGAAGGAAACTGAAGAGAGCCCACAGAGCACTCAGTGCTGATTTTATTGCCATAAAACCACACTTCTGCACCTTCCCAGCACTGAGACACACACACCTCTCTCCCAGGAGCATTTCCCTCTGCCCCAGGGTCTCATCAGGCCAAGCCACAGCCCCTTACCAGATCCTGTTGTTGTTCATCAGGAGCGTTTTCAGCCTCCGCAGCAGGGGGAACCCGTCCAGCTTGCGGATCTCGTTGTCAGAGAAATCAATCGCATCAAACTGGTCCAGAGTGGCCCCCAAGTTCTCAATAACGGGGATTTTATAGCCTGGGGAGAGAGTGCAGGGCAGGGATTAGACGGTGCCCACAGCAGAGCAGAACAAAGCAGAACAGAGCGTGTGGGGGCAAATCTGGATGGGCTGAGGGTGCTGATAAATCTCAGACAAAACATCTCTGGACCGACTCTCCTCCACAGCACTTCCAGACAAAACTCTCCCCCTCAAACCCAGCAGCCCCCGCAGTTTTCCCAATCCTTCTTCCTCCCCCTCAGCAGAGCCCCAGGTCCCTGTCTGTGTGTCCTCCGAGCCAAACCCACCTTTCTGGCACATCCCTCGTGCCGGGGGCACATTTCTCCCACATTTCCCCCCATCTCCCCTTCGTGTTGGTTGGAACGAGATGAGCTTTCGGTTCCCTTCCAACCCAAATGATTCTAAGGCTCTGATTCACCCCCTCACATCCCCCGCACGCACTGGAGCCTCTTGAACCACCCCACATCCCCAACCCCCGGCCACTGCAGCCCCTCCAGCAACCTCCCCGCGGCTTCCCCCGTCCTGCTCCGGCACCTCCTGCCTCGGAAGGCGCCAGGCCCCACCGCAAGATCCATCAGGGACCCTCCAAGCCCCAGCATGGGATCCAACAGAGTTCTCCACCAAGCCCCATCACTGACACCCCCAGACCTCACCACGGACCCCCAGGCCCCACCACACACATCCCCCTCCCCACAGGTCCCAGCCCCCGCCTCCGCACGTCCCTTCCCGGCACAGCCCCCTCGCCCCGCGG
>VYZT01049982.1:87416-124892 GCA_013400735.1 Pomatostomus ruficeps | reverse complement strand
CCCGCGCAGGCCGCGCAGGCGAGCGCCGAGACAGCGAGCGGCAGCGACCGCCCCGCCCCGTGCCGGGCATTCCGCCCCTCACGGGCTGGTACAGATCCCATCTCAGACATGCCGTTCCTTCTGGGCTGATACAGCCCCCAAAAAACCCCATCCCGGGCATTCCGCCCCTCACGGGCTGGTACAGATGCCATCTCAGACATGCCGTTCCTTCTGGGCTGATACAGCCCCCAAAAAACCGCATCCCGGGCATTCCGCCCCTCACGGGCTGGTACAGATCCCTAAACCCCATCCCGGCCATTCCGCTCCTCCCGAGGGACTTGCCTTTGCCATCGGCGCTGCCCTAAAGCAGCACAAAGATGCCACCGGAGGTTCCCTCCGCACCTTCTGGTGTTCCAGGCACAGATTTATCTGAAGCACTCCGGGCGGAGCGGGCTGGGAACTCCCTGCGTTCCATGACTGGTGCTTCCCTTTGGGCAGAGCCGGGTTCAGGCGCTTGCTGCTCCCCTCCTGCTGCACAGCCAGGGCACCTTCCACAGCAACCACAGCTCTTGGTGCTTCCCCTCCAGCCCAGCAGCAGCTCAGCCTGTGCTCCTGGACATTGTGTTGCCCATAAGCACCTTCCGCCTGCAATATCTGGGGCGGTTTCTCTGTCACTTCCACAGGCATTCCTGGTCTCAGAGATGCTGTGATGGGCTGGGAACGCCCCACGGGCTGTGAACACCACACTCACCCTTATCTGTGAGATAAAACTGCTTGCAAATGTCGCTGCATCCCCCTAACCGGCTTTAGGAATTTGGGGAACAGCAACGAGGAGCTGGGAGTAGCACTGGGGGAGCTGGGGTGGCTCTGGCTGCTGTGTCGGCCCAGGAACTCCCCTCCCAGGTCGCTGGGTCTGAGGCCGGGGCACCGCCTGGCATCACTGGGAAGGGCTCAGTTGGTGGGTGAACCACACTGAAGGCCACTGGACTGCGGGGGACATGCAAAGGGAAGCAGTTGACCACCTCTAGACCCCAAAACCTGCTGAATGCCACCAAGCCACAGCTTCTGGGGAAATCCTTCCCCAGCCTTCAAGGCCCGCAGAGCGAGACGAGGAAGGATGATTTCTGTCTCCACTGCTATCGAGGGAAGGATATTTTTTGTGAGCCATGACATTTCTGTGAACCCAGAGGATGTGATAATAGGCTAAACACCGCAGCCACGCTTGGCACCGCACAGGGATGGCTCACGCTTTTCTTTTGGGAGCTTCTGAGGGCATCACCCCGGGCGTGACGCCTGGCTCAGTCCCCGGCACTGCAGCGTCAGAGCTGGCCCTGCGAGGGGTCAGCTGGGCTCAGGCAGCTCCTGTGCTCCCTGCTGTGAAAACTCCCTCGCCAAAGCTGCATGGGAAAGCACAGAGTCGGGTTTTTATAACAGCTGCATTTGTTTTATAACATAGGAGGGAGCAAGAACAAGAGGGAGCTGCCATAAGCAAAAGCCCAAGAATCAGCAGCGCTGTTGTGCGTGACTCAGGCATCACGCAGCGTTACAGACAACAGAGACTTTAGTCATTTCAGGCAGTTCTTAAAAGGAGACTCTTTTCAGCCTCCTGGAGAGCAAGTCCTGCTTCTGACAAGGCCAAATAAAACGTAGACCTGTCTCCCTCAGCACAATACATCTGTTTGCCTCAGCTCTACAGCCACAATAGAATTGTAATTGCGAGCAGACGGATTCTGGGGCTCAGACGCCGCACACAAGCTCTCGACAGCCCTTTCTTTGCAATGGAAACTCAAAGCAATGATTTTTTAAGATCTGTGTTTCCCACCTGCCAACTACACAATGGCAGATGGCCGTGGCTGCAACCCCACGGCCAAACTGCAAACGAGGAGTCAGGCTGTGCTAAGATTTTCCAGAAAACAGCCATTATAGATTTGGCTTTGGTGCCAAGAGACAACAGAGAAATGAGCTTTAATAAATTGCCTAAATATGCATTTATCTTGAAGACACAGCCACTTTGATCCTCTGAGCATACCAGAGTCAGACTTTAATAGCTCCAAGCAAGTATTGCAACAGCTTGGAGAAATAATCTGCATTTTATTACTTTACAAGAATGATTTCTGAGGGAAACGCTGGAAGCTGATGTTGTTGCATGAATTGAATGTGCAGAATTTGTTTTTCTTTCCTTGGCAGGCTGGAAGGCAGCAGAAGGCAGGATAGAGCCGGGACTGCTGGGGACTGGTCATCTTAAATTGCATCGCCTTTCCCAGTGTGTATTTTAAGTTATGTCAAGATGTAAGTGTAAGCATTTTCCTTTTTTTGCAGCATTTCAGTACATCTAAATATACCCAGGTGCAGTGTTTAGAGGTAGGCTGCTGTGAGCCAGAGAACTGGAAGGCTGACACAGTGCTGACCCACAGCTCCTGCTTTTTGACTAACGCAGCAGGAGAAATGAAGGTTGGTGTTTTCCAACCAAAGGGGCAGAAGCCAGGAGTGTGTCACCCCAGTTCTGACCTCTGGTTTGGCCTGAGACTGAAAGGGAAATCCTGAAGCACGAGGAGGAATCACTGTATGTGATTAATTCACATTTATCATCTGATGAATGTGAAGACCCACAAAACGCAGGAGCCCACAGCAGCACATCTCTGAGAAAGCATCTCCCCTCATGGGAGGGCTCCATGCTTTTCTTTTTTTCCCCACTTGAAAAGCTCAGTTCCAGATATCCAGGCACTACCCTCGGCACTTGGCCCATGGTTATTGCAAAACCAACTTGACAAACAAAGGGCTCTACAGCTCCCTCCATTCCCCAGCCACACCAGGGCTCCTCTCCTTCCCAGACAGCCACCAGGGAATGCTGGCCCCGTGGTTCCCAGCTGCTGGGAACTGCACCACAGTGCTGGGGGGCTCAGGATCTCAGGATGCTCCTTGTGTGAGTGGGAAAGGGGAGCAAGCCCATCCGCCAGCTCATGCAGGTTTCCCCTCAGTGAAGAATGCACCCAGCCGTGCCCAGGTGCTGCCCCAAACCCCAGACAGACGGCCCTGGGTGCACCAGAGATGCCAGCCCAGCCTGGCTCAGGGCAGGTATTTGGGATTTCAGTTTCTTCTGGCGGTAAAAGACCTTTATGACAACAGCAGAGAGGTTTTTGCAGATGCAGCTCATCTATTCCTGAGCATTTCTCCCACAGGTGCTCGGGGCTGATCGGGAGCTCCAGCCAGGGGAGCCGCTTTGCCCAACAAAGTAAGGACAAGCAGTGCAGTGCCTCCAGTCAGGGTGGCAGCTGCGTGAATTTGGAAAAAGCACAGATTCGTTTGTCAGGGGAGATCAATAGTTTATTAACTTAAAGATCAGTTCACCAAAGCTCCATCTTTCCTTGGATTTGGTCCAGGCAGGTGAGGGCTGGAGACAGTGTGGCTTTCCCCTCCTCACCTGGCTGAGGTGAGCTCTCATGGGCAAGCCCAGGCAGGGCTGGTGTCGTTGCAGCCGAAACCAAGCAGGGATTATCCCAGCTCCGTGTGGAACCGGTGACAATTCGTACTGGGAATTTCACTGGCAAAAGGTTTAACTCATTAAAACTATTAACAATGAAAATCAGAACATGCAGCGTAGGAAAGAGTGTTTACATACGTCTGGTGCAAAGAGTGGCTTTGCAGGGTCAGAGAGGAGAAAAAGAAGAAGGAATAAGACACAAAAAGATACCCCACTCCCATATAAAAAATAGTCCACAGAGAAAAAAAACAAGGATTGTATAAGTTATTTTTAAAAAATCTGTAAAACAACATAGCCAAGGATATTTTAAACACAATTATATAAACACCACATGACTTACTATTAAGAGAGAGCATGAAAAGGTTTGTTTCGGGGAAGGGTTTTGTGGAATTAAGTTTCCTGGCTGGATCCCTGGAATGTCTCATTTGGGAAATAGATGCCCAAGAAAAATCACTGCCGTGAACAGGAGGATTTTGTGTGTGAGAGAGAGGGGTGTACCCAGCGAAACAGGGGAAGGATCGTAACGCAAAATGCCAAGAGAGATTAATTGGGACAACATCTCGTTTAGAGGAAGGATTTAGCTTGTTCCAGAACTGAATTAATCAGCACTGTACAAGCAGTTCCAGGAGGGAAATACATTTCACGGTAAGGCTGGTCTGTGCGGATAACCCCCCCCAAACCCTACAACTCCTTGTAGGCACACGGGTTTTGCCTGGCTGCAGTTACCTGCAGGGCAAAGCCCTGCTGGGCTGACACACCTGCAGAGCCACGTGGGACAGCTCTGGCTTTGGTCCTCAAACCTCCAGTTATTGCCGCGGCCAGAGGGGAGCAGTGACTGCCCGAATCCGAGCAGGAGTGCCGGGCCGGGCTGTGGGGCCCCGCTCCGGAGCCGCCTGCTTTGTCGTTTACCTATGTACAGAGCGCTGGCGACGCAGACTCACATCAGCTGTCACCTGGCATGAAAGGGTACCAAACACGGAGCCAGGAACGGCTCCTTCCTCGCAGGCGTGCGAAGTCCCGCATCTCTCGCGGCGAGGGCTCCCGCCGGCTGCTCGGGGCGGGCGGATCAGTAGGATTGCTGCGAAGAACCAAGCGTGTGTACATGGATCATGCACTGGTCCCTGCTCACCAGGAGTGTTTGAGAGTGTTAATATCACCACTTGTCTGCTGCTTCCAGGCCTTGATCACTCAGGGTACGATCCAATCTCTGCTTAACATATTGCTATAGAAACGCGCCGACAGTGATATTAAAGCTATCAAACTTACGAGCGAATGCTTGACAGCACCATGTAAACTCTCCCAAAGCTGAAAAAATAAACTTTTGTCCTAAACATTTGGCAAAACTGGGCTGGCAGTCGGTGGAAGTCCTGGATGGATGCAGCCGCTGAACTTTACCCGGCCATAAGACACGTCTGACAGCAGAACTGCACAAACAGCTTCTTTTCACAGAGCTTGTTTGATTTCACCATCTCACAGAAAGTCTTGTCAGCTGGGAGGCCGGGGTGAGGAACAAGAGAAAATGAGAGCAGATTAACATTTTAAATAAACAAACATCGCACGTAACAGGCGCTGCAGTTGTGCCAGTGTTGGGGGGAAAGAATTGAAAAGGAGTTGCTTTTTCAGGGCATCTTTCACATGGTTTTAATGAAGGAATAAAGGAGCTTTGCAGTGAGTGGGAGATTTAGCCCCAAGACTAAACTATAACGAAATACAAACGCTTGGATGTGTTTGAGCAACAGGCAGATATCCAGAAGCAATGCCAGGTGAGCCACCTGCCCCCCACAGCCGCAGCCCAGCCCGCTGCAGCCGTGCCCCAGCAAGCCCAGGAGCTCCAGCACTTTTAGCTTTAAATGGTGAAGGGAATCCCTCAAACCCCTCATTTCTGCTACCAGGGGAGCACTATGTGCCAGCAGCTCTTTCACTTACCATTGGTACAGGTTTCATTTGTCACACAGGAGCCACCGAGGAGGCTGTAACCTTCCTTACACCTGAGGCAGTTTCCACTGGAGCCCTCGCAGGCTGAGCAGTGGTCATCACACCTGGGGACAGAGACCCTGCTGTGGCCTGAGCCAGCACCAACACCCTGGTCAGGCCACCCAAAATGGGCAGTGAGCCAACAAACATCTGCTGGCACTGTGTCAGCCAGACCAAACCAGAGGATGTGGAAAATGGCAAACTTGAAGCTTGAAAATTTGTTGAAACCCTGGGAAAATGGGCTCAGTAGTGCCAGCTCGATGCCCAGTGCCAACTGGTGACATCCCAAAAGCTCTTTCCTGCTGGGAAGATTCAGTGGGACATGCACCTCTCCTCCCAGCCATCCCAGTTAGAAAAAGGGCTGCAAAGGGAACCTGTGCTGCTCCCATCTATTTGCTCAGAGTAAAGAGCCCGGCACTGTGCCTCCTGCCTGCGGACAGTGGCTTGTGGAGACTGTGCCTGAAATCCCTGGGAAGGGATGCAGGGCCCTTGTTCCTCCCTGCTGAAGAACCAGTGCAGGTGAGTGAAACCCCAGCAGGCAGGGATGGCGTTGTGTGTTCCCGAGTCAACTTTAATCCCCGCCTTTCGTGTTTGCTTTCATGAGGGTGAATTCACTCCCACTCCCCACTTGAAACACAGAGCTCCGGAGAGAGTGGGAGCAAATTGTTGCCTCCCGGCATCTCCCGTGCTGGGCCAAGGAGCGGGGAACACTCCTTCAACATGGCCACAGGGCGAACGGAGCAGGTTTAATTGAAAGCTGGAATATTTACCTAAACATTGCTGTTCCTCCCACACCTCCCCCAGAGAGCCCGGGGCCGGGGCTGAGCCCCTTCCACCGTAGCCCTAAGACACCTTGGCTGGCTCTGGCGGGGGAGCTCCACTGCTCTGAAATCCACAGGGCAGGGGCGTGTGGGGTCCAGCCCCACAGCTGCCCTGGCTCCCTCATCCCTGGTTTAATTTCCATTGAGCTGTGAGCTGTTTCCTGCATTATTCTATCACGGCTGCCAGTCTCCCCATGGGCCCTGGCTTTGCTCCGGCGGTTCTGTACCTCTTGCAGACTTTGTTGGGCAGTCCATGGCTGTCGGCAGGGTAGAAGCCCTCACGGCAGGCGGGGACACAGCGCCAGTGGGGTGCAGGGCCCTCGGGGGTGCAGGGGGTGCAGTCCTCCTCGCCTGGCCCTGTGGGGACAAGGAAAAGGGCAAAATGGCATCTGGGTGGATGCAAGGGTGGCCACAGCCCCACATGTGATAGGGGCACCATCCTGGCTCTGTCTTGCTCACAAACAAGATGCTTGTTGTGCCACAGGGTCCTGCGCATGTGCTTGGCTCCCACCCCAAAAATCTCAGCTTCCATCCCAAAAAACCCAGCCGGGACTCAGTGTGTGTCCCTCTGCAGAGCCAGGAGCTGGCTACCAGGGCTGGGTGAGGAACAGCACACGAAAATCCCCTCCGGGCCATCAGCCACCACTCCCAAGCATGCACCGGTTTGGATTTCCCCAGGGTGGAAAAGGAGATGCTAAACTGGGCCATGGAGGAGCTGGAGGAGGAAAGGGCTCCAGAGGGGAGCTGGGAAAGCAGAGGGCTCCACTCTGATGCCTGTGTGCTGTGGCTGGACAGCAAAGCTCAGTGATGGAGGCAGTATCGTTAAAGAGCTTCCACGCACCAAGCTTGAGAAATGGTTATGCAGGAAAAGGAGACGAGAAAAGGCTGGAAAAATAATTGTGGTGGAGTACATTCACACTGACTGGAATAAGAATTAGAAGGGAAATAATTTTCTTCAGGGATTAAGAGCCCATTCCCTTCCAGGCTTGCCAACAAGATCAATAAATATTTTGGATTTAGTCTAAAGCAATTGCCCATGTATGATAGAAGAGGTTCATGCCACTGAACATGGATTGTCTAGAGATCATATTATCATCAGATCTATGATGATTTCAAGGGCAGACTCAAACATTAACAATGGAAAATAATTGGACTTGCTGGAAGTGAGAAAGGCAGGATTTCAAGGGAATGCTGAGCAACTTGGGGCAGCTGGGGGAAGCCAGGTGTGGCCAGCCCGGCACCGTGGGGCAGCCAGGATAACACGGGATAACATGGGATAACACGGGATAACACACCTCGGCTGTCTGACATTTTTATCCGCTGCAAAGCCACCTTCCATCACTCCGAGAGGGTTTTACAGCCTCCCCCGCAACCTTATTAAACTAAAGCACCTGGCTTCGGGGAGATCGAGAAATAAAAAATGGCTCTAATAAAAATGTAAAAACTCCCCTAAAAACCTTCCCAGCATGAACATATACCTCATGGGACGTGCTGGAGAGCTGGGATTGCTTTCCCTCGGCTCAGAGCGAGTACTGTGGGGACTGGCTCCTGATGCACAAGGGTTTTGGGGTTTTGTATGAGATACTGTGGGGCCAAGGATGTACCTGTGCTGGCGGGGCAGGTCTCACACCGACGGGGCTCCCGGCTGAGGTACATGGCAGGCTGGCACTCGGGCACGCAGCTCTCCCCTGCCAGGCTGCCGGGAAAGCAGAGAGAACATTTCCACCCAAAACTACAGGATACGGGGACTCAACCCAGCCCATTCCCATCTCCACATCCCCCAGCGTCCTACAGCATCCTCAGCCCGCAGCGCAGGAGGTGTTGGAAAGCCAGACAGCGTTTTAGGAGAAATCAAAATCCTGCCTGGACCAAAGGGACAGCTGCAGGTTCCTTAATTAAGCATCCAGGAGGAAATAAAATTATTTTTTTCCCATGGGCAGCCAGCCAGGCTCTCCCCAAGCCCTTTTGCACCATTGAGGCTCCCTGGAATAAAAGGAAATTGGTTCAGCGCCGCGTCTGGGCCGGTGCTGCTTTGCCGTGGCAGGGATGATTTGAAGTCCCGGCTTAAAAGGATATTGGACAATAAAAAACAAGCGCCGTGTGGATTATGTCTGACAAGTGCCTCCACTTGTGCTTTTCTGAGGGAGTAGATAATCTTCTGGCAGCGGGAATTTCTTTGTGTGAGCGAGCCCCACTGCTACACCGTGGCTCTGACTCACAGTGCTTGAACACTCAGGCTGCTATGGGGTTGTACTTCCATGAGCAATAGGGGATGGAAAACAGCTTCTCCCCAGTGCTCACACTGGGCTCTGCACCCCACAGGTGCTGTGGGGCCAGCAGCAGGGGCACCCACTGCTCCTCACAGGGTCAGGGCTGCCCTGCCTGCTGTCCTGTACTAGCCCCACTCAACAGGTACATCAGAGAAAATTTCCAGCATGGATGAATCTGAGGGAAGGGTTTCTGCATTTGCAAGGAGCGTCCTCAGCCTGCCTGGAGCAGCTCAGCCTGATACCAGCTCTACACAGCACTTACCCACCACCCTGGAAAGAGCTGCGGGAAATGAAATTAAATTTAAATCACGGTTTTCAGCTAAGAAAGGGGCACTAATCACCACCTTTAAATTCCCAGACCTCCAGCACACTGCACCACAGCTGCAGCACCATGGAAGCAGGATCTCTGCTCTTTAACTTAATTCACTCTCTAATTTCCCATCGGTTTTCCCAAATTTAAACCACAGGTATGAGTGCTGCAGGTGTAAACTCCTCCCCTGCTGGTGTTTTACCTGAATCCCTCTTTGCATGCAGTACATTTGTCTGCTTCGCCGACACATTTTTTACAGCTTTGATGACATTTCAGACAGCGTTTCTGACCTTTCAAAAAACAAAGCAAAGCAGGGAGAATAAAATCCGGACGGTGATTTGCAAGCAGCAGTCGGAGCCGCAAAGCCCCGGTGCACCCCAGCACCGGCTCCCCAGGGTGGGAAAGCACATCCCTTCCCAACAGATCCCTGCTATTGCAGGTCACCTTATCTGTCATTGCTGGCTAAAAAGAAATATGCTTTGCAAGCAGCCAGGATCATTAATTACAGTCTTCTAATTAAGAGCTTTGGGTTGAGCACCTCTGCTTTGCACCACCCTCCGAACACCCAGAGGTTTCCCTCCTCCCTTCACCGTGCAAAGTGTGTCAAGGGGGAAATTCAAAGCCGATACTCAAAAGTCAAGGTGTATTCTCCACCCATAGCACTTAAAATAGAAGCAACCCCTGCACATCCTCGTGCTGCAACTTGCAAGTGATAACCGTCCTTACGTTCCTCGGCGTAGAACCCAGGCGGACACAGCACCACGCAGGTGCCCATCTCGGGGTGGTGGTAGAGGTTCCTCTTGCAGGCCGTGCACTGGCTCGGTCCCCTCCCGACGCAGCGCTCGCAGCCCTTGTGGCACCGCCGGCACCTCCGGGCGCCGTTGTCACCGAAAAACCCGGCGGGGCACGAGCTCACACACATCCTGGGGAGGGAACAGGGAGCACCCGGGCTTTAGTGCCAGCACCAGACACCTCCCGCCTCAGGCATCTGCCACTGTCCCCTTGCCCGCAGCATTTGGGGCATCCCCCAGCCTTGGCAGCAATCTGGGCTCATTTACTTTGAATTCTTTAGATTTAGGGTGTCCTGAAAGTCATGGCTCTAACAGGGAGACGGGGACTCTCTTGTCCCAGCTGTAGGTGAAGTTTCCCTGTGCCATCCCAAGAGACTGAGGAGGGGAAACCCCACTTCCTGATCATCTGGCTGTCCCTTGCGTGTGGGTGACCCCAGCCAGTGAAGCCAAAGCTTCTCCCCCAAGATGATTATGTGGCCAACGTCCTCCAGGGCTCTCCAGCTCCATGCCCTCCACCCCACTGTACCCTAATTCAGGACAGGGATCCTCACACCTCCTCCTCCACCCATTCAATTTCCCATGTGCTTCTTTCTCTGTGCAAACACCTATCACCCACACTAAGGTGTGAGACCTGAGGAAAGGTGCTGCTGCTGCCCAGGGACCCCACGGGGACACCCCGCCACCCCTCACCTGCCAGTTTTCACGCTGCCCAGGCTGTAGTGGATGCAGTTCAAGCACTGGTCAGCGTTGGGGCCATCGCAGCCCTGGTCACCACACTCGGGGTGGCACGGACCTGAGGAGGGAGACCAGCTCAGTGTGGGGGAAGCTGAGCACCCTCCACCTCTCTTGTTCTATATCCTATATCTATTATATTTTAAATTTTATCCTATCTATCCTATGAAGCTGCATGGCTTTGGGTGCTTGTCTTTCCTGCAGCTCAGCCTTCCCAGGATGAATCCCACCCAGCCACCCTCTGGCTGAACAGTGGTGCAGGAGCAGCTTTGAAAGAGGGACCTGCTCCTCAGGGAGCAGCAGAGACACCCACCCCTGCCCATGCTGGAGGAGGGAAGGTGGGCAGAGGAGCTTTTTTTACCCTTCAGAAAGCTGCACTGACAATTTGTGGCAGGAGTGCTGGGACGGGGCATTTTCCTACCTTCTAATTTCACCGTCCTGCTGCCCCGTCCTGGCCACAGGCACCGCTCCTCCCAGCCCGCCTCAGCCCCAGGCAGGATCAGGCCTCGTGGCTCCCCCAGTTTTTATCAGGGTTTTCATTCTCCTGGGTGCTCCAGGGGGATAATGTGGCAGCTCAGCCGGTGCTCACCTGAGTACTCCTCCTCCTCCTCTGCCACCTCCACCTGGCTGTGCAGGAAGGCGGCTCTCGATGGCTCCGTCTCCGATGCTGGCACTTCCAGTGACCTCCCCCGGGACTGGGGCGCACCCAGCGCGGTGTAGGGGTGCTCGCCTGTCCCGTAGAAGATGAGGCTCCACTCCTTCAGCTTCCCTGTGGGGCAGGTGCAACATCACCCATCCTGCTCTGTGCCTCGCCCATCTCTGGGGGACCCAGTTTTGGGGGAAGCAGGAGGAGGATGGACTGGACTATCAGGGTGTCACCACTGGCACAGCAATGCAGAAGCAAACAGAGAACACCCAGAAACGTTCATGAGCCCCTGAGCTTCCAGCCCACACAAATGCAGCTGTTTAAGGCACTTACAAAGGGTTTTTAATTCCATAACTCATCTGAGGAACCGCAGCATCACCACAGTCTCCGTGTCCAACACTGGAGAGAACCAGTAATTTTAAAAGCTCCACAATAGAGGATTATTTCTGTCTGACAAAAGCCACCCGGCACACACTGGATTATTTCTTGCTGCTGTTGCTCCAGCCATCTCTTTGCCTGGCACAGCAGAGGTCTGAGCTTGGCATCCCCCAAAGCACTGGTGCACCTGGTGAGACCCCCCCAAGGCCTTACGCCCACACCAAGACCCTCCACGAGCCACATGGCTTTGGGGAGAGTCCAAAAATGCTGCTGCTTCTTTTCAGCGCTGTTTTTCTTCCAATTCCCCATCAATGCGAGTCACTTCATGCCCGCAGCGTGCTCGGCTTTAACTCCTAATCCCTGTGTTTCCAGGAAGGGCTTAAAATTTCCAATACCCAAATCCCTTGGCTCTCCCAAAGGCATGAGAGGACACACCTGCTGCACCGAGCAGCGCTGGTGTGGAGCCTGTGAAGGGTCAAGCTCCAGCAGCATCAGCTGGGGAAGTGCCTTTGCCAAAAGAATTGAATTCGCTTTAAATCTAAAATATCTTGCGTGAGGAAAGCCCAGGCTGCACAGGGCTGATGTGAGGGTGCAGCAGTACCAGCAACATGACACTCATAGTATTTAATTGATTTTAAATTAACCCGTTTAGTGGTATTAAATTAACATTTAATACCCATTTCTGCTACGAGCTGAGAGCATCTTCCCTCTTTTTCCTCTTGCTGTTCCCTCTCCGCTTCAAACCCAGTGCAGACCTTTTGAGGGGGTGACTTAATGCATTCATTTTCATTTTGTTTTGCCAAGCCCTGATGCCCGCGAGGGGCTCAGAAACACCCGCCACAAACTGTAAACACCGGGGGAAAAGCAGCTCTGTGGGCGCTTTGCTGCTGCTCTCCGAGTTCAAAAGATTTCGGGTGAAGGCAGCAAACAGAAACACTTTCTGTGCAATGAACCCCCACGTGCACCTCCCGCCAGAAAGTAGCGTGGGAGAAATCTTTAATATACTCCTGGCTTCCTATCAGTGATTGTGTGGATTTAACACCCCCACAACACACGCCAGCCCCAGGCAGGATGCTTCATGTCCCGCTGCCCCCAGCCAGCGAGGCGGCTGCCGCTTCCCGGCGGGGCCGGATCCTGCCCACACGGCTCCTGCGCTGGGAAGGGGTCGGGGAGCAGGCGGCCAAGCTGGGGAGGGGGGGACACAGCGGGGTTGGCGACATGCAGGGGGCCAGGCTGAGCCCAGCCACCCCCCACCAGCACGGTGACAGCCCAGGGAGGATGTCCATCCGTCTGCAGCCCGAGGGGCATCATCCCCTTGCGCCATTGCACAACCAGCCCACATGCCAGATGTCCCAGCAGTGAAGCAAAACAAACAAACAACAATTACAGCTCTTGGGTTTCCTCGTTTTGACTCATTACAGTTTAATTTTGGAAACCTGGCTCTCGGGTGCAGCCAGTTTACTGCTGCTGCTGCGAGAAAACCGGCTTCCAGCTCAGCCAGACCGGCAGCCTCCTGAATTCAGAGCTGATGTTTCATTGCCGCTTTCGAAAATTTGGGCAATACAATTTTGCTGGAGACCATAAAACTCACAGCAAAATTTACAGCCAAGCAAAGCAGCCTACAAAGGGTTTTGGGAGTGAGAGGGACTGGTGGGCACTGGGGGACCCTTACCTTGCACGGCGGGGTTGCGCACTTGGGATGGCGTGTCGTGGATCTCCAGGGTCCACTCCCCCGCCGCCCGCTCCCCCCAGCAGTGGACGGTCATGAACTCCCAGCCCTTGAAGCCCTCGTTGGAGTGGTCAAACACCCTGCAATGTTAATGCCATGCACCCAGAAATGTGACTTTGAATGTCATATTTTATCAGAAAAGATAGGTAATTGAGGGTTTTAGGGATCCTTGCGTGCACACACCCTTGCACCAAACTCTCCTGCAGCTAAACCCTGGGCATGCTCCCCACCTTCCCCAAAAACCCAAGGAAACTCACAGAAACCCCCTAAAGGAGGATGCTGCCCAGCCCAGCCACACCCCAGCTCTGGCTGCTCTCACCTCCTGGCAAGGAGCTGTGACCGTGTCCCGGCCGGAGAGATGAGGCTGATCTGGAGGTCGCCCCGGCGCGGGTGGGCGATGCTGAGCCGCACCACGACGTGCTCCAGGTACAGCACGTGCTGGTCCCGGTGCTCGGCGCAGGCGCTGCTCAGGGTGCTGGCACGCAGCACATGATCAGCTCGGATGTACCTGCCAGGGACAGGGCACAGCGTCAGGATGGGGACAGAGAGCCCCTGGCTCCCAGGCAGGGACACCCTGCTGTATTTGAACCTGATCTCCTGCTGCTTCACAGCAAAAATTATCTTATCTGCCACTGCAATTCCCAGTGTCCTAGCACGGGAATTTGCTGAATTGCTGGATGGTAAGGAGATGAGTTTGAAGTGCTTCGAAGATCTATGCCTTATGGGCTGCAAGGGCGCTGCTTTATTATAATTACGAGTGCAGCGCTCCTCTTTGGGCTGTAATTAGTGTCTGTATCAGATAAATAGCTTCATGAACACACTTGGCTCCGCACTTATTCCTGTTTTGCATATGCAAGTCTCTAAAAGACTTTTCTGATTAACAACTCTCACTCTACAGCCAGGCATTGGTAAATGAGGAGTGTCCACTTGGTCAGATCCCCGATCCCACTCTAACCTAGGAGAGACTGACCTACCAAGGATGAGAGGTGAACCTGAGCTGGTTTGAACCTGGAGCCAAATTCAAAGAGAACCCAGACACTGAAAATTTGGGAATCCTTGCAACAAACCACCAGCTTTTGGTGTCTTCCATCAAGACAAAGTGTTCAGTATAAGAGGGCGGAGAGACCAACACATCACTTCTCATGTGGGCCCGAGCCAGACAGGTGGGTTTGGTCTCTCACTGTGAGCCCTCAAAAATTCCCTGCTGATCACTTGTCTGGGAAGCGAAATCTTGCAAAAGGGAAAGAAAAAATCACCCACTGTCAAAGCTGGCCCTGGAGAGCCCTCGTGGGACCTGCACTTCACCGAGCCATAGGCACAGACCCCAGAACACTCACTTGGGCACCCTGTCCAGGCTCCCCACGCAGACGTGCTGGGGAGGAACCATCTTCCACTTCTTGGCTTCCACCACAATAGCGTCAGCATCCACCAGCCCAAAGCCATATAGATGGCTAACTGGAAAGAGAGAAGACTCAGAGACCCCCTGCCTTCCAGCAGGGATCCGGAGCTCCCCCTCCGTGCTTGGTGGAGCATCCTCCAGCCATCAGGGAAGGTGTGGAGTTGACCCCGTTGGGGTATGAGGTGCTTCAACACACGGAGCTCATCACCCTTCCCAAGCTACAGCCCAAACCCACACTGGCACCATGGAAAACCAATTGCTGGGAGCAGCCCGAGGAAAGCAGCGAGAAACTCTGCAGCTCAGGAGAGCCTCCACCAAACAAGTTTTCCAAACCTCCACCCAGCAAGAGTCCCAAGCATCTCACCCCATGAATTGCTGCCCTCTCCTCCCTCCACTTAACAGCCTGAAGGTAGGAACCCCCAAGAAACCTGACAGTGGCCACACACGGTGAATTGTCCCCACGAGTGAAGCTCTGGAGACCTTTATTTTCCCTTGGTTGGCCTTTTTGCCCTGCCACCTCCATCCCCTCGGCCTCTCACCTTTATGCCCCGCTCCGTTGGTTTTCCAGTCGGGCGCTCGCAGGTGCCCCGGCCGCGAGGTTTTGACCAGCAGATGCTGGACATCCCTCCAGGTGAGCAGGGGGCTGCAATGACACGTGGCTCATGGGGTGGCTCTGCTGCTTCCAGTCCTCCCAGCAGCAGCAGGTACCCCACTGAGTTAAAAAAAAGCCTGAAAAACACACCAGCCATCCCTCTTTCCCTCTCAAAAAAAAGGCAAGAATTGATGGTTTAAACGCTGACACCCTGCCACCACCTGAGGTGCCCCAGCAGAGCAGTGTGCCCCAGGAAGGGATGCCACATGCCCATGGAAATTGCAGGATTCACTCCTGGATAAGGCCATTTAACTCTCACACTCTAGGACAGAAATTAAGCAGTCCAAGAAGGTTTTCCCCATTTTCTTTTATGAGATCAGGCACGAAGCACATCCTGAGGCAGGATAGTGGGCTCAGCAGCTCGCTGATACACAATGCTGAGCAAACCTTCCCTTCATAGGAATAACAGCAAAAAACTGCTGGCAATAAAACCTGGATTGTTCGTTAAACAGAAAAATTAAACCCAAATTGCTTCTACCTCCCCAGACTGGGTTGGTGTGTTCAGAGTGCTGGACACTGAGAGCTCTGTGCTTCTGAGCCCCCTCACAACCCCAGCTCAGGGATACTGCTGGAGAATTTTCCCCGCTTTACTTACAGTCAGTTGTTCAGCATCTCGAGCTGGGATTTATATTGCTCTCGAGCAACATTTAAAGAAAGAAATTCAATTTATTCTCTCTTGTCATAATGGAATGCCTGAGCACCAAGCTCTGGTAGTTAATGTTGCGGTTTATGCCTCAGCTAAACAATTCAAAAATTACATTTAAAGCTTTTAATATATTTGTAATGAAAACGGCATCTCCGGAAATGCTCTCACCCGACCTGGGTGTTGGGATTAAACTGGAGGAGGAGGAATGGAGCCACAATCACCATCCCTGGATGAGAGTGCAGCGCTGCCCTGAGGCTTATTCTTATTCCTAGCCTTAATTTTATTTCCACTCCATAAAAATAATAATAAGCTCATGAGAAGACACTCCATGAAGCAACACAGGGATGCCCAAGGGCTGTTCCTGGGCTGGGGGACCTTGATGGAACCAGGATGGGACTGGAATGGGAACAAGAGGAAAAGAGCAGCTCCTTTGAACCAGGGGTGTGTCGCTGACAATCAAGTTCTGTGAGTTTCTGACATTATGAAAAAGTAGCCCTTTTCCCCCAGAAATGCAACGCTTGCTGAAAACCATCACTTCTGCTGACATTTCCCAATGTCTGTGATGTTTTCTGACATATTTTTTCCCAGGAAGTATTTATAAAACTCCCGTTGGAGCCGGCTGTCAGCGGTTTCAATGCACCTACTGAAAAGCCTGACTGATGTCACCAACCCCAAACTTTTCAACAGATGGCAACAAGTGAAGAATTAGATCAATAAAACACCTGTGGGAAGATCAGATGCAGAACAACAATGGTGTCTAAAACCTTGCCCGAAAGGAGCGATTTAAAATAACTTTGTGCCATTTTGGTCGCTCCAGAGGAAACAAAACCACCTTGTTTCTTTCAGGTTTTGCCCACCAGGTGCTAAATGTGGGAACATTTCTCCTGACGAGGTTGCACTTACTTTGCCTCCAAAGCCAAGGCGATGATGCCCGCGACCATCGGGGCGGACACGGAGGTGCCGGTGTGGCCGTCGGTGCAGCGGTGCCGGAGGTCCGTGGTGACCTGAGGAGAGAGGAGCTGCAGCCCCCAAAATGCTCCCAGCATGGGCATGACCCCATCCAGCACCCCACATTTGCTTGGGATGCTGCCAGAGAGGAGCTGAGCCTGGTACCCAACCCCTGCCACGACTCCAATGCCGTCGGGGTGCACAGAGCCCCAAAAATGGGCTGCAGATACATTTGGTGCATGAGAAAACACTCCTGGGCTTAGAATTTCCTTTGCTCAAAGCTGCAAAAACCATCTGAAAGGGGGAAAAAATCCATTTGGCTGTGGATCAGCTGGAGGAAAAGGTGGATGGAGGGGTGTGAGCAGGGCAGAGCTGATCTGGGTACACATCCAGGGGTGCATGTTGGGCTGGGCCATATTAAACACTTCCCTTAAAACCTCCAGCTCCTGGTCTTGGACAAGAATTTCCATTTGCATAGGGGAAAAAAAAAGCCATTTCCAGCTTTTTTGTTGTAAGACAGAGCACGATGTTTGGGTACGAGAAATCTGGAGAGAGGAGGTGGGCCAAGAGATGTTCTGTCCCATTTTTAAAAGGCTCCTGAGTTTTGAGTTAATCCGGTGATTTCTGGAGGGGAAGCTGTTTGGTTTTTTTCCAGTCCAGTAGCGCTGGACTGGGGCTGGCCACAGCCATGCAAACACTCCTGGAGTGCCATGAAAATGGCACTTGCATTCTGTTTTCTGCCTGGAAATTCATCTTTTGGGGGCCAAAGAAATCAAAGAAATCACTCCTGAACAACAAGAAAAATTAGTTACTTGCTAAAAAAAAAAAAAAAAAAAAAACCCACAATTTTTGGTCAGAAAACCTCATTTGGGTGGAAAACTCCCCCACCCCAGGCTGGGTGAGGTGCTGTGTTGGTGGGAGATGTTTTACTTCCCAAGGTTCAGATGATGCACAGGGATGTCAGTAACGATCAGCCGTGGTGTGACCAGGCCACAGCAGCTGTTGGGACGGGGCAAGTACAGCCTGGGTGGCAGGGAAAACTGCACTGATCCACTTGTGCACACACTTTCAGGCAGATCCTTGGCTCCAGAAAGTCTCAGCTCCCAGTTTGGGGCTGCCACAACTCTGATAAATGCCTCCATCCTCCGTCATTTTTCTCTTTCAGACTAAAAATCCTCAAAAATTACTTTTTTTTAAAAAACAAGATACAGCGAGCAAGTACTTTGGGGAACAGGCAAATATTTACATGGGTATCTTTGCAAACCTCCAGCCCTTTCATCCATTTACCAGGAAAAACACAACATCCCTGAGTAAAAACCAGAGCAAAACCCACTGCAGAGCTAAGGACAAAGCCTGGCTCTTACAGCTGAGCCATCACCCAGCCCAGCCACCCAGGGGATGTTGCCCCACTCGATGCTGGGGTAAAACTCACAATTTTCCGCTCGTAGAACGCCCCGCTGCTGTAGGTGGTGGCGAGGGTGGAGGCACATTCCTCCAGGTACCAGGGCTTGTAGCCGTTCTCGGTGGTGCTGCTGATGGAGATGGTGTAGATGCTGTTGGTGTAGCCGTCACAGGAGCAGTAATCGCCCTCTCTGCCGCCGTTCCCCGATGCCCAGACGAAAATGGACCCCAGTCCCCTGCGACCCTGCAGGCACAGAGCGGATGGAGGGTTAGAGGAGGTGTTTGCCCAGGATGAGAGGCCATCTCGGCATGGGGAGGAGGGGGAAGTCTGACTTTTGGGGGTTTGGTTAGGGTGGAAGGATGGGTCCCACCCTGCCCAGTACTCAGCCCCCTGCATCAGCCCCCACACGTGTCCCTTGGCTCAGCCACCCCAGCGTACAGGCACTGATTCCCTGCAAGGATGGGAGAGCCTCCAGCAATAGGATTTTGGCATTTTCCATCAGGGAAAACATCTTGGGTACTCAGAGTCCCTGGACCAGGCGCTAACACACAGCGTGGTGCTTTTTGGGATGGCCCTGCAGGAACAACTGGCAGGGAACCCCTCAAACCTCAAATCTCCCAAGCCCACAGAGCCCCTCATGAACCGCCCAAACCACCACAAACCTTCTCCAAGCCTATCCTCTAGGTTTCTTTTGTTTATCTTTTATTTTTAAAATCCCAGCCTTTTCTCCCGTCCTCATCACTTGGCTGGAATATCTGATGGAGCCACTGGGTACAGCTGTGGGACCCCACTGGGAATTGGGGAGTGGGAGGGGTGTGCCTGCTGCCCAGAACTGCCTGGAGCAGGGGGAAAATCCCACCTGGCAGCAGCAGCCACGGTGCCAAGGGGCCCCTAAAGAAGCCAATGCCGAGGGAATGAGCCCCATTCTCCCCCCTATCTGACCCACTGCCAGGACACCCAGGAATAACCCAGCCCTGTGAGGGTTCACAAGCAAGGTGCCGACATCCCCAAAGGAGGATTTTTGGTGATCCAGAAGGGTTAGGGGCAGGAAATGAAGTGGCTGGTTCCCTTCCGTGCCCCGTGAGGCAGGGCTCTCCAGGGAGGATGGAGCGCTGCCGGGCTTGGCAGGCGATGGAAGCAGCGGAGCAGCCCCATCCTCCCCGGGGCTGCTCCTGCCACGCAGAGATTTCGGCGCTCGCCTGGGCAGATCTGGTGTTTACCTCCCTCCCACTGCTCTGCGGCAGCTTCCTCCACAAAAAATAATAATAACAATAATAACAATAATAATAATAAAGCAGCTTTGCTCTGGAGGAATTCACCGGGATTTATTGTGGGCTTTAGGCGCCGGGGGGAGCGGGATGGTTTATTACCTGTCTCGCCCCCCCCTCCTGGGGCAGAGGCTCTCTGAGCTGACCCTGCCTCTGGATACGTAGTCTAAGTCAGATTCTTTCCTTACTTTATGAAAGTTTTCATTATCTCGGCTGCCTCCCAGCCAAACTGGGTGGGTATTTCCCTAGCAAAGATTAATAGAGCTGTCTGGAGCTCTGCAAGAAAAAGTGTGATTGCCAAGGGAATTACTGCCCTGCTCCGCGTCACGGACAGCTCGACCCAGCTTGCCAGCCCACCAAGTCTGCTGCTGGCATCTCCTGTCCCACTTTCCAAGGTTTCCTGGATCTCCAAGTGGCAGCATCCCAGCCCACATGCTTGGCACCGACAGTGACCATCCAGCTCGCTCACACCAAAGTGAAAACACCTCCAAGGATGCGTCCCACCGCATGCAACCCAAGCTTTCCCAAATCACTAATCAGAGGAATAAAACCAGGCACAACTGGCCAAGCATGTGGAGATGTGGCAATGATTTTGATTGGGATCAGAAGACTGGGAGCCCAGACCTCCCTTTCATCCCTCACCCCGAGCATCACACCCACAGGACCTGAGAAAGGCTCAGAACTGCTCCAAACCCACGTCCCCACGATGCCCAGGCAGGGCTGTGCTGGGGGAAAGTGGGTTTGGAGCCAGCACAGTCACATGAGGACATGAACAGGCACACGAATGACACTACAACAACGCACAGCTAACACCTGACAGCATTTCCTGGCAGAGCAAGAGCTCACCACGTATTGCAGCTCCCTTGGACTGGAAAAATCCATTCTTTCCCTTTGCTCTCAAACAAGGAACGACCAAGATTTCTGCCAGCAGACCTGAAACATCCAACTTCTTAATTTGCCATCCTCCTAAGCCAATGCAATGCCAGTGAGGGGCTCCTGGCTGCTGTAAAACCTGGCCCTGGGTATCTTTAACACCAGGGAATCCCTCCCTGGCCAAGCTGGGGCCGATCCAGCTCACCCCAGCAGCTCATGGGTTGGCTGTGGGATGCAGAGCATCTCCTGCTTCCGCAGCGCTGCGGGGCCTGGGTGCTTGCCCAATGGCACTCCATGAATGACCAGGATAAATATCCCCTCGTTAGCTCGGGAACTAATAAAGTGTGGCTGGAGGAACAAGAAACAAGATGATAAATTACCCCAGCGCAGTCCTATCGCTAATAGATAAAGGTTATTTTAATGTTTCCATTAAAAACTCAATTTTAAGGATTTATAACTCGGTTACAGCTGTTTGCTCGGGCTAAAGGTGGTGGTTAACTATCTGCTTGCAGCTTTCCTCGTTATTTAAGGAGATGGAGTTGCCAATTACGAGCTGTGCATGAGGGATAGTGGGTGCTGCAAACACAGGGTGGCAGTGGGGGGACTGGGGTGTCCCCTGGGAGGTAAAAACAAGCACCCCAAGACAGTGGGGCTGTGCTAGGCAAGCACCCTGCTGCTGCCCTTTTGCTCCTGCATGGAAACATAAGGTCTAAAAAGCAGCTTGTTCCCCCATATTTACATGGCGTGAACTCCCCGGCACTTCAATGGATTCCTCGGCAGGCTCACCACCCCAGCAGGAAATCAAGTAAACAGTGGGAAAAACACTCCACCCTATTTTTAGATAAGAGGCCGCCCTGACTCCCGGCACGCTGCGGGGAGAGGCAGCAGAGGAAGGAGTGGAGGCAGAGGTTGAAATGGGGGCTTCACAGCCCAGCCTGGGGCTGCTGGCAGCAGAACCCCCACCCCAGATTCTCCAGAGCACCCAGGGAACACCCGCTGTGGAGCCCTGAGCCACCGTGACTCTTACCCACAGTGTCCACCAAGCTGCCAAGAAAGGCCTTTTTCCTGATCCTTTTAGCCAATATTGGGCATTTTTTAAAAGTACTCAAAAAGGGAAGGGGTGCAGGAAGGCCAGGGCATCCCCAGCAGGGATTTTCAGCTGTCAGTCACATGTGATGTTGGCTGAACTTTCTTACTGGAGGATCTCAAGGACAACAATGCATTGTCAGATCCTGTGGCAACACCTGTGTCCCTTCCCAGTCATGACACAGCCACTCATTCCGAGTGGAAAACCAGGGGAATTCTGCATGTGACAGAGGCCCCTGGGAGAGGATACCAGGAGCCCAAGGAGAGTGGGCAAGGGGGTTGGAGATACTGGGGGTTGGGATACTGCTGCTTCCATCCACGCCAGCATCCAGAGGGGACATTCTGGGGTGCAAAGTTACTCCCACCAGAACCAATTTGGGTTTCTCATCCCGGCAGAGCTTCGCACCACAAGCTGGGGCCTCCCTGCTCTGCCGGAGCTCTGCCGGCCGTGCCGAGGGGTCCCACCATCACCAGGCACCTCCCGCCGTCACCACCCTCGGTCACCAAATCCACCGGAGCTCTTAGGGACGCCAGGGAGAACTAGGGAAAATTAGAGATGATTGGCTCCCCCCCGCCCCAGCCCTAGTGCTGGCATCGCCTCAGGGGGCCGAGCTGCCCATCCCCGCGCCAGACCCCGGGCCGGCCGCGGCCCTTCCCACGGGACAGGAGGAGGAGGGCGAGCGCGTCTGGGCGCTGTGGGATCCACACCTTTTTAATGCCTTGCTCAAAAGCCTGCTTGGCCAATAGACCAGGTCCATCAACTGTCTTCCCATCATCATCTGGCCCCCAGCTCGCGCTGTAAATGTCAATGTAATCGGGTCTGATGCCAAGCGACTTCGCTTCAACAACATCTGTTACATCTCCATCTAACATACGAATGCCTAAAAGCACAAAAACATCAGACATTAGGGCTTCATGGCGTGGATGACAGTGTGAGGATTGCAATCAAAGGGCTTTGTTAACGGCGGCGGAAACCAAACGGCTCAGGCGCGCCTGGAATAGCTTCAGCCGGCGGCCCCGCATGCCAACGAGCCTGGCAGCGGGATGCTGGGGAGCTCTTGGGGAAGTTTTCTGTGTTGCTGGCTTCATGGCAAGTGATGGAGAAGGGGGTGTTAAAATTCACTTCCCCTCCATTGGTGGGGAATGGGTGGTGGTAGTGGTACTGCACTCCCCAGCGACAAAATCCCCCCGCTAAAATCCTTTTTTCTCCCATTTTGATTCCTTAGCTAGCATGTTTCTTCACCAGGAAGATATTGGTGTTTCCCCGAACACTCATGACCCACAGCTTCAGGCGCACTGGTGGGATGAAGCCCCTCCCCTTGAGTGGGGATGACTGTGACTATCCCCAAACCCCATCACTGCCCAGCTGATGCCAGCAGTTCCCTGGAGAGGGAGAAGCCCCAGGAAAAACCCTAGGCTGTGGTTTGTATGGCCAAAATCAGAGCCAGGACCCCAACCCATGGTGGGACAACAATGTCACCTGGGAAAACCCTCACTTCCAGCTGGGAATGCCAGCAGGTACCAGCCAGGGTACCCACAGGCAGAGCCCCCCAGCCATGGTGGGATGGGCTCGGGGATTGTTGCACACCTCCAGCTGCTGCAATATGAGAGCACAACCCCCTCTGCTCTCCATCACCCTTTCCCTGCTGGATTCCCTCTCCACACAGTGGGTAGAGGGTGCCAAGCACCCCAACAGGCTGCCCAGAAACAGCCCTTGCAGGAAAAGTGATGCTGGAAATTTCAGCATCGTATTTTGTCAGCCAGGGAGAGTCTGGTTTATAAAAATGCATTTCCCCTTGCACATGTATTTTGTCCTAAAGCAAACAAACGCAGGCAGATGTCATTCCAGCTGCAGCTGCGCTCTGGACACCAGTCAACTCAAATATCTCCTTCTGACGCTGTCCCCAACCAGCCAAAACCAAGCTTAGAAATGTAAAACCAGGGAGCAGAGCTGTTCCCAAAAACTTCCTCTTTGTCAACAAGAAAACACAAGGAGAAGGGGCGAAAAGCCAAGGCCAGTGTCTGAGCTGCACACAGCAAGAAAATCCAGCTGAGGAATGGGGTTTGTGCTTGCTGAATGTGGCTGTTTTCATCAGCAAGCCCAAAATCAGTCTGAAGTCAACCCAAATCCAACCCAAAGCCTGCCCAGAGACAACCACCCACAATGAGGGACTCCCTGGTCAAATAATGGGGAGCAGGAGGCAGCAGGGGTGGGTGCTGCAAAATAAATGAGCTTTGTGTCACACAGGGAGCAACACCGACCTCCAACGCGAGCGCTCGAGGAGAGGGAAGAGGAGGAATGGCAGGAGCCCTTTCCTTGAGCAGTGATGTGTTTTGCCCAGGGCATATGAAAAGCAATGCAAGAGCACTGAAGAGCAGCCAGTAAAATTAGATGGGAGCTCTCCAAGTGTGACAAATAGGCTTCCCCAACAAGTTGTGCTCATTAATCGCTGCTTTATTTGTGTAATCCATCTAAAATCACTCTCGCTGCAGCTATAGCGTATTTTCCTCCATGATCCCAGACTTGATACGGCTCAGACTCTATTTTTCCCCTTTGCCTGCTCACGTTGTGGGAAGCCCCCGGCCCCCAGCCCTCTGCCAGGTGCCTTGTCTCACTCAACACCTCCCCAGCACACCCCTGAGGCAAGGCACTCGTTAAAGGGAGCAAATTAAAATGAGACCCAGAGGTCGTCATAAAGTCAACAAGGAACGCTCGTCTCCACAGCTGCTGTAGAGAAAGGAGCATGAAGGGAATGGCCTGATCCTGCAGGATCCAATAAACTCCACCAGGAGCTTTGCCTTGCTCTGTTGCTGCTTGGTGTGTGCTCGGAGATGGGGTTTTAGAGGCAAGAAGCATCTAAGAAGCAAGAAGCCATCACGCATGTAGGGGGCACAGGAGACGGGATGGGATGATGTGCCATAGATTTGTCAGCACCTACCAGTCCACTCTTCACCCTCCCTGGGGTTATTTTTCCCTCTGGGGATTTTCCCAGCACAGACAACCTTTGGAGGTGCTTGGCCAGGAGCAAGATCCCTCTGGACACTGCTCCCATGCAGACACAACCCTAACAAAAGCTGTTTCCTGCACAGGCAGGATCAATAAGCCAAAAGAAGGAATTAAGCCCTGGATCCACCCGTGGGCACTTGGGTCCATGCTCCTGATGGTCACTTCTCCCAGCACTGGGGTGGTAAGAGGGGCTGCAGGAAAAGCCCCTCTCCTGTTCCAGCCATGCCAGGGATGGGGCAGGGACCCAGCTTCCAAGCATTTGTCCCCTCTATGGTTCCACCAGCAATGTAGGTGGGACACCACACTCCCATCCCCACTAAGACCTTCATCTCCCCAGGGTTGCCTGGGTTGGCCAGAACTGCCCCAGTTCAAACCAGCTCGGCTAATGCAAATTAACTCAGCAATGCTAATTAGCACCAGGATTCAATTTGGTGATAGAGATTCATTTGCTTTCCACACATCGTATTGTTTGAGGGACTGTGCAAAGATCCCCCCTAAATGCATCTCTGGCCCCACACCTTCTTGGTGTTTTTCCTCCCCTGAGGGTATTTTGGGGGTCTCCCCAGCCCCCCTGCTCTGAGTGGCTCCTCTGCAGCCCTTGACCCCACAAACGAGTGACATCAGCTCTGAACCTCAGCCAGCACCACTGACCACAGCAAACACAGCCACCCCAAGGACAGACCCCCGCGAGCAGTTATGGGGTTTTTGGGTGAAAACACCACATCCTCAATCCACGTGCACCCTCACAGCAGGGATGCAGCCCAAGCAAAAAGTTTCCACCCCAAATACATGGAGCCAGCGTCCCCTGCATGCCACATCACCCATCCTCCCCCAACACCCCTGGGGTTCCCTGCAGCCAAGGCACCAAGGAGGAGACTCTCTCCTGGGGGAACAGCATCCCACCACCTGCCCAGGAGCCCGTTGGTGTGACCAGGGTGGCCATGGTCCCTCAGGGGGATGGTGAAGGGCAGGGGAGCCACAGAGGCGCCAGCCTCACCTCCGATGCGGGCGTTGTAGGCGATGCCCACGATGCAGTAGGAGTTGTTCGCCGCCGCCGCCACCTCCCCTGCGCAGCGAGTGCCATGCCTGCAAGGAGAAACATCCATCAGCTGACGGCCATGGCAGAGGATCCCTCCAGCCACACCCCACCCAGCACCCAAAACCGGCCCCAAGGCTGGAGCAGAGGAAGAAACCGCCCAGGGAGATGGAAAGCCCTTACCCAAAACCCACAGCAAGCAAGTGGAGGAAACTAATGCTGAAAGCAATTTGCTCTTTGCATTTTGCACCTAAATCCTATCCGTTGTTTGCATTTTGCACCTGGATGCAACTTCCTTTTTGCATTTTGCACCTAAATGCAATTTGTTCTTTGCATCTTGCACCTCTATGCAGGCTGCTCTTTGCATTCCCATTTTCTTTCCGCATATATCCATCCCACTTTAACTGAAGACCAAAAAGTGCATGCAGGCTTTGCCATCTCAGCCACACATCCTGACTCGTGTGGTTCAAACCCTGAGAAGGGTAGGGAATCCCCTGGTGCTGTCTGGGATGGCTGGAGGATTCATTAGCAGTTGGTGTGGTTGACACCGGCTGGATTTGCATTAAACACAACACCCTGTGCAAAGACCTTAACACAGCTTCCTCTGCAGCACTGGGAGTGGGGAAAGGGACCTGGAAGACACCCCAGGGGGACACCCAGCCTCGGGGACCCCCCCAGACCCATTGCTCCATGGCAATTGTCATCACATACTTGTTCTCGTTGCTGGCATCGTAGCGTGGAGTTGGGTCGTGGTCATTCCCATTGACGTCGTAGCTTGCAAGAGGGTCCTGAAAATATGTGGTCACCATTAGATTCAACTTACCAGGTGGTTGTGGTGGCCAGCAGCTGGAGTGATGGCCAGTGCAGGCAAACAGGGCAGAAAATCACGTTTTCCCCTTACTTTCTGACTGTTTGCTCGGACTAAATGGTTTTAGGCTGCAGTTCTGCCTGTTTCCCAGGGGAAATATCCTGCTACCTCAAGGACTGCTCCCCTGAACCCCAAATCCTGCTGGGTCCAGCACCCCCCTCCTCCCCACTGTGGCCATATGGGGTTTGGGTTGGGGCTGAGTGGGTTCATGCAGGTTTTTGGCTCTGCCCTGGTGAACAGAGGGAGGCGGCTGCTTCCCAGGCAGCTGCAAAGGGAGTTTCCCCCAAACCTTCTTATCTAAAAACCTCATTTCCTTCTTAAAAACATCTCAAGCTTTCTTTTTAAAAAAAACTTTTCCTCTAAATATGCCAATGCACAGACTTCAGCTGTGTTTACACACTGACATTCTCCATAAATCACTTCACGGCGAGGATCAGCCCCAGTCCATCCCATCCATCCCCCAGCTCACATAGTTTTGCAGGAGGTCGGGGTGGTTCCTCTCTATGCCGTCATCGAGGATGGTGACCACCACGTTCTTGCCCGTGTAGCCCCTCTGCCAGGCTGCCAGGATGTTCATCTCCGACCTGCACCGACTGTTTTTATCGCTGCAGTGCTACGGGGACAAACACAGCTGCAAAAGGGCTGCAACCCCATTCCAGCCCATCTAAGCAAACAGCCAGGCTGGGAGCCCATTTAATCAACCAGAAAATATATTTACAACCCACCCCCTGCCATATAACTTGCAGATTTGTTATAACTTTACTCCACAGATCAAACCCATCCAGCAGCAGTTAATCCAGGCAATGCTATCTCCCTATTATTCTTTTCCTCTTCCATTTCAAGTACTACGGGCTCTTGGGTTTTGAAGTGCTCGCTTCCTTTCTGCCCTTAATTTTCAATGAATTTCCTTGTCAAATACAGATCGATGAAGCAGGCAGGAGAAAAATTATATTACAAATAGATGGCTGCAGCTCTGGGATGGGTAAAATACAGCGGTGCTGCTCCCAAGCCTTCGCTGTGCAGACCACGATGAGGGGCTGTTAACAAGGGTGAAACACTTCAAACCAGACCCTCAGGTGTATTAACTCACATTTTAAAATCCTGCTGCCAAGCCCATTTGCTGCTATTATTTCATTACTGGCTGGGCTGAGCAAAGATTGATGATGCATTTGCTTAGAAATAAATGACCCCCCATAAAGCAGTGACAGGGAGACACCCACCAGGTACCACATGTTGGGCCACACCGGGTCGTTGAAGGGTAGGGCGTGTGGCTCTCCTCGGGCCTGCCTCTTCACCCTCCTCTTCACCTCCTGCTGCTGCAGCCAGTCCACCTGCAAGCAGAGACCTGGGTCAGCATCGCCCACGGGCACTGAGCCTGGCATTGCCCACTGAAATGGGATGTGGGACGCAGAAGCAACGCCAACCCCAACCTGAACCCATCCCAGCATCACCCCATGCTCTGGCAAACCCCCATCTCCGTGGCCACAGCTGCCGTGGAAACAGCAGCTCCATGTGGAAGGAGACAGGCTGGATGGACAGACAGACAGACAGGGTGAGCTCAGCTCTTTGTGCTGTCTCAGCCAGACACCAGATTCCTCTGCCGGTGCAGCAAAACCCTGGAGCACAAATAGCGTCGCCTCCGAGCGCGTGCCTAAACCCCCCGGCTTAGCAAAGCCCAGAAGCACGCGCTGGAGTCCCGCTGGAGACAGACCACATATTTCAGTGTTTAGTCAAACTTCTGGAGAAGACTCAGGTGCTTGGCTTGGTTTTTGGGCTGATCCTTCCTGCTGGCTGGGAAGCAGCAGCTCAGCCCTGAGACTGTGCCACCTGGCTCCAGGGCTGCTCATCCTTCGAGCTCCTTCCTCCTGATAAAATAATAAAACCGGGGGGGCTTTACCCAAGCACAACA
This sequence comes from Pomatostomus ruficeps, assembly GCA_013400735.1. Taxonomy (NCBI): domain Eukaryota; kingdom Metazoa; phylum Chordata; class Aves; order Passeriformes; family Timaliidae; genus Pomatostomus; species Pomatostomus ruficeps. Next base: position 96,687 of record VYZT01049982.1, on the reverse strand, counting down.
GGCATTTCCCAAAAATATGTGATGGCCACACACGGCCGTGGCAGATCTCAGGGGATGTGGCCAGCTCCAGAGAAGTATTTTTGGCAGTGGCTGCGTGTGAGGTGGCCTTGGAGCTGAGCACTCTGACATTTGTTTGCTTTCCAGCGGGGCATGACACGCAAAGAGATCAAACGGGAAATGATCTGGAAAAGGCCATGATTGGGAAATGCTGGTGTTTGCCCACGGTGCTGTGGCGGGAGCTGCCTAAGGTGCTGCTTTGGAAGCACTCACATCCCATCCCTATCGAGCATTAACCACCCCCCAGAGTCTTTATTGCCACACAAAGAGCTTTTCTGCCTTCAGCACGGAGGTGAAACACAAGTTTAGTGAAAAAACGTTATCAAAGTCATTTATAGACCAAATCTTTACAGATATTCATGCTGTGGGAGAAAGGAGGCACCAGCCAATGAACTGTGAGGGCTGTGTGGCACATCCCTCCTTGCTGGACATTTTATTCCTCATGGCTCTGGGTCTTTTGGGAGCTGCTCATGGCGATGTCTCTATTGTTGTGACTAAGGTGTTGTAACAAAAGGAATAAAAATACAAAGTGTTTGAGCTCATTTATGTAAAACTGTCAGCTGAACTGAGCTCTTGCACAGTTTATAGCTTTGTGCCTCGGATGGAGGTGGATGTCAGAAACCCGACAGCTTCCAGCCTAGAGCTTAGCTTTTAAACACATATATATTATAAAGAAAAAAAACACTGTTGAAAGGGGGAAAAAAATGTATTTCATAGAAAAATTATTTTCCACGCTGCCTTGGCTGCCGACAGCGCACCACTTTGCTTACACAGTGATGGATTTAAACACTGGAAGCAAAAATATAACTTCATGGTCTAGTTAAAAAAAAATAAAAATACATTAAATAGAGGTTATGGCCCAAATAACGGGCTTTTTTCCTTAAAGCACCACTCCCTGGCAGCATTAGCATGGGTCCCACTGCCCAAGCCACAGCCACCACATTTCCCTGCTGCTTTGCTGGATGCAGGAATGATGGTAAAGTGTGGGATTTTGGGGGTTTTGCCAGGAGCTGCCTCACGGGGATGTCTTCATCTCAAACAGGCTCCTGATCGACCCCAGCTCTGCCCGCTGGGAGTCGATGGAGGCGTTGTGTGTGGACACAGAGAAATCAGCAGTTTAGGGACATTGATTTCAAGGAAGAGTTGATAAATCAATGTGGCTGGCATGGGAAATTGGGCAAGCTGGACAGAGTCTGGGGTATCCCTGCAACAGCTCCTGCAGCTCATGAAACTCAGATCAACTTCCATTGCTAATCCAGGGTGGGGGAAAAGCTTCTTGGAAATGAAAAAAAAACCAAAAAAGAAAGGCTTTTTACTACTGGAAATGGTCCAAACTGTTATAGTCCTGAGACCCAGGGTCCCTGCTCTAACCTTGCAAACCCTAATTATTGCAGAATCATAAACTGGTTTGGGCTGGGAAGGACCTTAAAGATCATCTCATTTCAAATCTTCTGCCATGGGCAGGGACACTTTCCACCAGACCAGGTTGCTCCAAGCCCCGTCCAACCTGGCCTTGGACACTTCCAGGGATGGGGAAGCCACAGCTTCTCAGGACAACCTGTGCCAGGGCCTCACAACCTCTGCAGCCAAGAATTTCATCCTAGTGTCTCATCTAACCCTGCCCTCGGTCAGTGGGAAGTCATTCCCCTTGTCCTGTCACTCCAGGCCCTCATCCAAAGTCCCTCTCCAGCTCTCCTGGAGCCCCTTCAGGCACTGGCAGCAATCAGCAACATAGAGGTGACCGTGAGTGGCACCAAAGGAGCCCACAAAGCAGCACAGGCAGCGCTGAGCTGCACCCTTCACCTTTGCCAGAAAGAGCAGGAACTTTTTATGCTGCCCCTCACTCTGAGATTTTCAGTGGATGATGCCCAGATCCAGCCAGCCTGGGAGGCTCCACCAAACACAATAACCAGCACACATGAGGGTGCAATTCCCTTTGCAGCTCCAGAAAAGTGATGGTCTGACTGATCCCAGTGGGTGTGCAGGAGTTAAAGTGGAGATCCAGGATAAACAAGATGGTTCCAGCACATGTTTGCCATAAAGTGCAGCAAATAATTCAGATGGGGCTGATTTTGCTGTGGTGTGTGGCCAGAGGCACAGGGACTGAGGCCATGGCATCCCCTGATGAGGATTAAGAGACTGGAGCAGTGAGGATGGAGGCTCAAGCACTGCATGGACCAACACAAGCATCCCAGCGAGCCAGGAAAGTTTATTGCCATAAGAGCTGCAAGTGGAGCCCTAAGAGAGGTGGCACAGCAGGGTGTGACCCACTCTGCACCCCACTGTCCCTCCCCGCCTCCCACCACCACAACCTGTCCCCAAAACTGCTGGATTTTCCACATCCTGCCTCCCTTTCCATCACCTGCCACACCTCTTGGCTCTTATCAGCCCCAGCAGGAGCAGCCAGCTGCAGGGTCTCTTGGGGCAACAGGGCAGCTCTGCAGCAGCGTGGTCACACAGGGATCAGGACCCGGTGTGTCCTGGAGTCTCCCCTGGAGCAGAGAGCTTGGCCGTGGTCCTCCCGCCCAGCTCATGTCACCGACCCCCACAGCAAACAAATAACAGCACTGGAAACAATAGCCCCTGGAAGGCAGAACCACCCAGCATCTGCGAACAACCAGACTGGCTGGATCTTCGGGATCTCTGCAAGATTTGTTTCCATCTTCCCTATTCCAGCTCCTGTCCTCCTGCGTCGAGGTGATGTTTCCCTGCATGCATGCTAAGCTGGTGCCATCCAAATGCATCACTTAAACGATTTGCAAATGTAGGTGGGAGAGGGGGAGAAACAAGACATGCCAACAGGTTTTGAACTGATAAGGAAGGATTAAGAGAACAGGAGTTAATTGCTCCAGCTTGGAGCCCATAGAGCAAGGTAAGGTAAATGTTAATATGACTAAAAGCCAATTGATTTAGTTTGCATTATAACCAGACTCATTTAAATGGGGGTATTTCAAATGCAGAGAATTCATGGTTTGCTGGGATGCCTATGCACCCCCCGGGGGGCAAACAGCTTTAATTAAAGCCCAGCACACTTCCAGGGCACCAGGCTCCCCTCGCCGAGGTTTCCCCCGCTGGCAACGCAGCCACGCGTACGCCTCCTCCTCAAAAATGTGCTACAGACCTTGTCCAAATATTTAACAGCAAATCTCTCCGGAAAGCCTGGGGAGGGCAGGGCTGCTGTGTGTGTCTAGAGATGTGGATGGGACGTGTGGTGCTGAGTGGGTTGGAGATATCTTGGGAAAGAGCATCCCAAGGGTGTCTGGGAACATCCCAGGGTGGCCAGGAGCACCCCAAGGATGACCAGGCATCAGTGCAGGCATCAGCAGCTTACTACAGCATGGGTACCTTCACCAAAACGGCTTTTTCTGCTTTTATGTCCCCCTCTCCCAAATGAAACCTCCCCAGCATTAACCCTTCCCCTGCTCTGCACAACTCCCATGTCACAGTGCTCAGGGGGAGCTGGGGGAGGAGGAAAGCCAAAGCAGAGCCCCAGCCCTTCCCTGCCACCCCAAACCCAGCTTGCCCAAGTCCGTCTTCCCCCGCTCCCCATTACTTTTGTCAATTCAGCTGTGCTGCAAATCCCTTTGGATGCTTGCTCTAGGAAAGAAGCAATGCAGAGCTATTGCCAAGGATTTCACACATAGCAACCATTGAGGCAGCAAGTGTTGTGGCAACTGGATCAACACCCTGAGCATGCAACAGCCTTTCTGTCCTGGAAAGCTTTTCCCCCTTTTCTTCCTCCCGGCTTCCAGGCAGATGTTAGTGTTTAGTCACTTTTACGTATTTTTCACCACCGCTCTCCGTGTCCAATGAGTCACTCGTGTGTGTGCAGGGCTGTGGCTCAGGGGTGACATGTCATCCCAAGATGCTCCAGCTCACGCTTCACCCAGATCAAGCCAACAGGCTCATCCAGGGACAGGTGGGAACCCCCATCCCACCACCCCGCAGAGGCTGGGGAACCCCAGGCTGCCCAGCCCCGTACCTTGGGGTCCATGCGGAGGAAGTTGTGCGGTCCCCGGCTGCTCAGCGTGGAGCGTTTAAATGTCTTGCTGTGGTGAAAGTGGTAATAGTTTTCCAAGCTTCCAATCTGCAAAAAAAGAGGTTGTTTGGGTTTTTTTTTTTAAGGTCTGTTTTCCCGTGGCTGCCCCTCATTTTGTACTGGCAGCATCAGTGCAGCCGTGCCCTGCACCCCAAATCCCTCACTCACAGAGAGCTCCTGGGGCTCGGGAGGATGCAGGATGCTGGCACGAGCTCCGGTGCCACCACTGTGACAAACAGCGTTGGTGGTCGGACGCCGCACCGGCACAACAGAGCCCGGAAAACATTTTTATGAATTTTCACCCATTAAATGCATCTTTGAAAACTGCCTTTCATCAGCTCCCAAGCAGAAATAATGAGCTAAAAATGAGCTCAGCAGCTGCGGCGCAGCCAGGGGAGCTGTGCCTCATCCTCCTCCTGCCTTCTCCGCCCGGCTTCGCCCCGGCTGCACAGAAGGAGAGGTGATGTGATCCTTGCTCGCCCTGGGATGCTCCTGGGAAGCGTGGGATATAAATGTGCATAGCCTGGAATCAGGGACGGCAGCATTTGCAGGAAAACGTGGTGCCAGCCGCACCACCCTGCCAAGCCCCGGGGTGGCTCCGCTGCCTCTGGCCCTCTCATCCTGGCATCTGGAGATGCCACAACTCCTCTTTTTTCATCCCAAAAGCACGGATAAAGTCCTGGGGCTATGCAATGAATCGAGGGATCTCAGCCAGACACCGCATTTGAAACATCCCATAGGGATTCACAGCCAGAGGGACGGGAATGACCCAAAAGCTGCACTCACTGGTATGTGGCTCCCAGATCACACAGTTTGGGTACAAACTGGGACTTTGTTATAAATTCACTTTTGCCTGAGGTTGGTTTCTTAAACTGCCCCCCAAAAAAAACCCCACATTCCATGTCAGGAGCTGGATGCTGGGAGCCAGTGACATTCCCTGTGTCTCGCTCACTGGACCAGAGAGAGCCCTGCTACAGGCACCCATCTGCAATCCACGAGGCAACATCTTTAAGACCATGTGTGACCCAGGGGCCAGGGTGACATTCCTGAGGCCAGACCAGGGCTGGCTGCAATGGAACAGCAGGGAACAAACAGGTTTGTCTGGATCAGATGCTAAAACAGATGACAACTACTTACATCTTTATCACACTTGATACCTCGAGATCTGCCAGTGTCTCTTACGAGCATTAAATATTTAATTAGTCTTGCTCTGCCTTTTATGCCAGAATGTCATTTCACCAACTTTACTGCTGTAAGTGTGATTTTTGTAATTTACTTCCACTCAAATTCATTTAAACCCTCCCTCTTCCCCCTTCACATTACAGCATAGCTGGGCATTTTCTTTAACATCCACATAAAGAGGTTGCTCATTGCAATCTGCATTTGCTTTTTAAAACCCATTGTTCAAACCCATTTGCACTTAAAAAGGGGGAAGGAGGGTGCTTCAACCTCTCCATATTTTAGGGAAACCTTGACAAGGCCACCCTGCCTCTTGCTTACTCTGCCTGGAAATTGGAGTACAGGGGTTACCATAAAATCCTGCAATGGTTGGGTTGGAAGGGATCTTAAGATATCCAGTTCCAACCCCCTGCCATGGGCAGGGCCACCTTCCACTAGACCAGCTTGCTCCAAGCTTCTTCCAGCCTGGCCTGAAACAGGGATGGGGCATCCACAGCTTCTCTGGGCAACCTGTGCCAGTGCCTCACCATGCCCACAGTAAACAACTCCTTCCTAAGTAAAGAATTTCCTCCTTCCTTTTCACAAATAAATGCAAAATTACCACGCGATGCAAAGCAGCAAGAGCACAGGGAAGGTAACGATCTCATCACAGGCTCTGGGGATACACAGTCAGAGCAGCAGGAAAAGAACTCTGTGCCCCACTTCTTTATCCTCCTGGGATTTATGGGCAGAAAAATAAGAATAACCTTCCCATGCTGGGAATACCTTTAAAGTCTGAGCAGAGGTTGGTCCCAGTGGACCAGCCTGGTAGACCTCCAAAAGCCCTGTTCCACCTAAGATATTCTAAGGAGAAAAACCTGCAAATGTCATCTTTCATTAAAAAAGGAAAAGGATTTGTCCTCCTTGTGGTCACTCAGCTCAGTAAGGGCTCTGCCATGCAACCCCACCAGCATTTCAGCCAGACCATCTCATCTCTGCAGAGTACAGCTGCACCAGCACCGGTGCCTTCCAGAAGGGTGGATCCAACCGGGAAGGCAGCGAGTACCCCCCTCCTGGGAATACCCCCCACTCCCGTCAGGGACAAGGGATCCAGTCGCCCAGCTCCTGCCTCCAGGAACGCCATTCTCAAATGATCACGGACGTATTCAGCCCAGTACAGATCAAGTCCAGAGCTGCGAGATGTCAGGAATCCAGGAAAGCTCCAAATACAACCCCAAATCAATCCCATCCCCGTCCTGCACTGCAGGTGACACCATTGAGGATGTTCCAGCCCTCCCAAAACTTAGTGTTGGACACCACACATGGAAAAATTCATATAAACCCCGCAACCAGCATAGGAAGGGGTTCACCATCACCCCCGGGCCAGCGGTGCTGCCCGGGGCTCCGGCACCGCACCGTCCCCACAGCGCCCTCGGCCAGGGCCTGTCCCGGCTCGCCCCGGCACAGCCGGGGAACAAAGCCCGGCGGGGAGGAATGAGCAGGCAATGAGCAGGCGTTCGAGGGTGTAAAAGCTGTTTCTTTTGTTTAGTTGTTTGCTTCACTTAAATAGAAGTTGACGCAAGTGATTCCCCAAGGGAAATGTCACTCTGCCATGACCCAGAAGGGTTTAGAGTGTCTTGGCTCTTGGTTTGGGCGCGGGAAAACGCGGGGAGAGCTCGAAGCTGCGTGTGCCAACCCCAGCAATGCCTTTTCCGGGCAGCACCATGTCAGGAGCCTCCAGGATTCCGTCGCAGAGGAAAAGAGGTCACCAGCCACCAAGGCAGGGCTGAGCCTCCTTGAACCCAGCTGGGTCTTCAGTGACCATCACCTCTCCTCTTCCCTCACCACTTTGGACACTAAACATCTTCCCAGGGTGATACCATCCTTGGCAGAGTTTTCCAGCAGGTTTTGTCCAGAATCAGGCCCCCCAGGAAGGCACACGTCACTGGGGACAGTGCCATCACCAGCAGCTGCACAAGCTGATGATGCAGGAGGAGAAGAGGGGGACACCCAGGTCTCCACGAGGTTCAACACACCCTGAACACTGAGCACAACTGCAAATGTCACACAAGAGCACACGTGCAGGGAAAACAGTTCCTCAAGGTTTGGCCCTGGAGAGGACCCAGTGGAAAAAGCCCAAGACCCGGTGAGAAAAGCTTGGGGAGATGGAGAGCTGAAGGCAGGGCGTTGAGAGCAGCTGGGGAAGCCCCAGTGGTGCACGAGCTCCCAGTATCCACGGGAAAGGCGGGAGCCAGGAACACCCTGATGCAACCACAGAAATATTTCCCTTTCTCTCCAGCCTGCACAGGGCTGCCCCGGGGAAAAGGCTCAGGGGGAAAGGATGGATGCTCCAGTGGAGCCACATTGTGCCCATGGGCCAAATGCCTCCAGCATCACAGGGATGAGCTCACACAACCAGGATGCTGGGGAAGGAGGGAGGGGTGACAGATGCTCCAGCAGGGAAGGGACACAGCAAAACCCCAAACCAGAAGCCGACGTTAGGCTGATGCAACTTGGGAGAGTGGGAAGTTCAATCAAGATATTCTCTGGCTGAAGAGGGATAAACACTGAAAAGCCCTTTGGGTTGCACAACCACCTTCGCCCAGCCCTGTGATAGAGGCAGTTGAATAATACATGTGATTTTCGCCTTGGTGGGACGAGAGCTGAGCATGCAGGTTGGAGGCTGAGGGTGGGATGTGAGGGGTTATCCCCCACGGGAGGTCACAGACACGGGTGCAGGAGACAATGTGCCAAATTCAGCCTCCCCCCCAAAAAAAATTGTTTACGCAGCACCCCGTGACTTTAATTATAGTTAAAAGCAGGGTTGCGATATAAAGCAAGGTTATAATTTGTAGTCCGGGAGACACCTTGGGCAGGAGGACAACCTGAGGTGTCACCCAGCCAAAAAACCGCCGGGCAGCGCCATGGCAATAAACTCTGGAACAAACTCCGAGGACACCAGCCTGTATCTGGGATTGCAGAGGATGAAGACATTGAGAGGAAAACGAGCTGCTGTGCTGAAAATCGCCTTTAAGCTACCCGGGTTCTGCGGGGGTTTGAAAGCAAAAGTTCTCCGTGTTCCTAAGATCTCCGATAAACCCGGGTCAGAGAGTCCAAAGTTTGTTAAACCCACAAATACAACTTTCCGGGGTGGGAGGAACTTGTGCAACCCCCCGGCGGTGCGGGGCGAGGGCACCCCGAGGAGCACGCACCCGGGGGGAGCCCGCCCCCCGGGCCAAAGCGCTCCGACAGCATCCCCGCATCGTCCCCATCCTCATCCCGACCGCTCCGGGGGGCTTATCTCCCGCTCCTGGGACCCCCGGCACCACCTCGGTCCCGGGAGACCAGGCAGCTCGGCGGGACCTCCGGCAGCGGGGAGATCTCGGGGTCCATCTCCCGCTCCCGGAATCCCTGGCACTGTCTCGGTCCCGGGAGTGCAGGCAGTTCCCCAGGACCCCCGCCGCCTCCCCGGTCCCGGGACCATCGGCAGCTTCCCGGTACCGGGAGTCCCCGTGCGAGACCCCGGGCAGCTCTCCGGCGCCGAGCTCCCCGCTCCTGGGATCTGCCGCAGGCTCCCAGTGCCGGAATCCCCGGCAGTTTCCCGAGACCGCTCCGCCTTTCCGATCCCGGGACCCCCGGTAGCTTCCCGGAACCCTCGGCTCCTCTCCGGTCGCGGGACCCACGGCGAGCGACCCCCGGCAGCTCCCCGCTCCCCCGCAGGCTCACGGTGCCAGAACCCCCGGCAGCTCCCCGGTCCACCCGCCGNNCCCGGCCCCCCCGCCGCCCCCCAGTGCGACCCCCCCAGCGCCGCATCCCCCGCTCCCGGTGCTCCAGCACCTGCCCGCTCCCGCAGCCCCCCGGCCCCGCCGCCCCTTACCTGCCCCAGGCTGATGTACCCGTAGGCGGCGGCGAGGCGGGCGGCCTCGGCGGGGCCCCCCCGCACCCGCACGGCCCAGTGGTTGGTGTAGACGGTGCGGGCGGGCTCGGCGGCGGCCCCGCGCCCGGGCAGCGCCAGCG
>VYZT01049982.1:71941-87315 GCA_013400735.1 Pomatostomus ruficeps | reverse complement strand
ACCTCTGCAGCCCCCCTGCCCGCCTCCGGGCAGTTCCCCCGACCTCCCCGTGCGTGGCTCTGTGTCCCTTCCCCGCGTCTCTCCGGACAACTCCCTGTGTCCCCCGGCATCCCCCCCACGCCTCCCGGCGCTGGTCCCCGGACAGATTCCTGCATTCCCCCCGCGTGCCGCGGTGATCTTCCTCGGAACCCCCCCTTTCTCCCCCCGCGTGTGACCGGACAAGCCCCTGTACCCGCTGCATCCTCCCGGCGCGCCCCGGTGCTGCTCCGTGAACAGCCACCTGCGTCCCCCTGCATCCGCCCGCATCCCTCTACAAGCCCCGGCATTGCCCTCCGGGTTTCCCCCTGCACCTCGCTTCATCGGCCTTTGTGCTCCCCCTTCCCCGGGGCACCTCCCCTGCATCCGCCCTAGACAGCCCCCATGCATCCTCGCAGCTCTGCTCCTCAGGTAACCCATGGCAGCCTTCAGAGAGAGCCCCCGCATCGCCCCCGCACCCCCCTGCATGCCCCGGCACTGCTCTCCAGGTTTCCCTCTGCACTCCCCAACATTTTCCTTTGTGCCTCTGCATCCCCCGCGCATCCCTCCTAGACAGCCCCCACACCCCATCCCTCTTAATACAAACACCTTCCCCAGCCCCAAACAGATTTGCAAAACCCACGTGGGTGTGGGAGGGCAAGGGGGCGTCCAAGGAGCGAAAAGTACAACCCACCACTGGAGCTGGAGGGGAAAATCACAGTCTGGTGCCACCCATTTGTACCAGCCCTGCCACTGGGCAGGTGAGCTAGGGACAGCCTGAGGAAATAGGGAAGTACTCCCAGCTCAGCGGTGAGATTAATCCAAGGGAAATTTATAGGGAGCCTGTTCTGCATCAGACAGGGCCAAAATGCTCTGGCAGCTCCTGTGCTGGGCTGGCTTTGACCCATTTGCAGGCAGCAAATATGTGGAAGGGCCAGACAGAAGTGTGACCCTGTGCCACAGGCAGGCTTGTCCTGAGAAATTACAAATATCAGCAAAATGGGGATTTCGAGGGTTTTTGTGTGCAGTGTTGTGCTGGCGTTAGGGATGTGACAATTTGCAGCTGCAATTTGCAGGCAATGGGGAGTTTGGTGACTCTGCACCCACCATAAACTGTCTCTCATGGAAATCAATGTGAGTTATCACTGCGGGGACACCGGAGCCTCCAGGACTCATCACCCCACGTGTCCTCACAGGGCTGCCCTGTGTGCACCATGGGCAGAAAAGATGGGTTGCGTGTGGCCATTCCTTCTGATCATGCAGTGAAGGATGGTTTCCATTAGCACCAGCACATTGCAAATCCAATCCTCACTTCCCATCTGGTTTATGGGCTTTTCCTCAAGTTTCCCATTGATTAAGGTGTGTGAGATGGATGAGCAGGGCTGGCGGGTGCTGGGTGTGCTACGTGTGCGATGCACGTCCGGAGAGATGCAGCAGGGCAGACTCAGAGGAGGGGTAGGAATAGATGAAAGAAAACCCTTTGGTTTCAAAACATCCACCTCGCTCTGCTGCGGAAGGTCTGAGGGGGCAGCTGCTGCCAGCAGGGGATGCAAAGGAGGGGCAAAGTATCTCCACAGGGAGCAGAGAAGGGTGGAGGAGCTCTGACAGCAGCAGAGAGGGTTTGAGGGGATGGCAGTGGGAAAAGCTTTCTGAAGATTTTCAGAAGAGAGTGAAGATGGGAAAGGGGTTGCCGTTGTGGGGGTGTGTGTGCAAAACCTCATGGTGACAAAAAATGGTTGAGTCCAAGGAGAATCAGGCTGAATCCATGTCTGGGAGTGCTCTGCATCCCACTGCGATGGTCATCAATGACCGTCATGGTCATCAAAACCCAGCTACGAGCTGCATCACACACCTTCCATCCCAAGGCCATTCACCCCCACTCCCGATGTATCTGCCTGGGGAACAGTTACTGGTACCAGTAAAACCTTGTGCCCTGCTGTGGGTCCAGTGGTGCCCAGCTGAGCCTGCAACACCATGTGAGCTGGCTGAGAGCCTTGCCCAAATGCTGACTGCAGCGTTGGGACCCAGGTTTTGATACTCCCTGGTCCCTGGACTGCAAATGACCCATCACCTACTGGCATAATTTTGAAATTCAGTGTGGCAGTTTTCCCAAATGAACGTAAGGGATTTACCAGGGGTGTCAGGAAAGACAGACTTTGGCCCCACATGCTTTGCAGTGGATGTAGACTAAGGCAGAGGCTCCAGTTAACTCTTTTCCTGGGATTATTTGAAAACCTGGAGAATTACAGCGAACCACCAACACCACAATAAATTCTGTGAGCTGAGAGGTTAAACAGAAGCTGCTGCAAAGGAAGCATGGAAAGAGGCTCTGCTGAACCAGTAACATTTAAACTCTCCTGAATAAAATTCATAATAACCCTGGCATTTTATATCTGTCCATGAATTACAGTTAAAATCCCACCACGTCCCACACACGCTCGTTGCTCTGTACGGCAATAAGATTACAGCGAAGAGCTGGGCGAGCAGGGAAGAATGTAATTTAAATGCTTTTTCTTTGAAAACTGAGCCCTTCTTTTTAAGGCATGTTCAGAAAAGGAAAGTACAAATAACGCACCCAAAAGGTGCTATTTTTTCCAGGGGTGGGATGGCAGGGCTGGCACTGAGCTGCCTGCTCTGGGCAGCAGGATTGTTACCCTGTCCCTTCCCGTGGAGGAGGGACAGGACAGTGGGAGCTGTGCCTCTGCCTGCTCCAGAGCAAGGAGTTAAGCAAACAAAAGCCGTTTTGCAAACACACACGGTCCAGAGGTGTCCCTGGGATGCCAGGACAGGGAAGCCACTTGGCTTGAAGTCATCGGCCAGCCTTGCTGGCAGGAGCTGCCCGGTGAAACCGCACAGGGCCCCGGCCACAGGAGCTGGGGTTTTATCCTGTGCGTGATGAGAGCCTGTCGACGTGGAGATTACAGCACAAATCAGGTTAAAACCCATTTATCTGACCCAAGCAGAGGCCGTGGGCTGGGACATGCAGAGGCGTGAGCGGGGCCATCACCGTGCTGATGGCTGCGAATTTGTCCCGGTGTGCCGGAGAGCCCGACAAACCCCGGCCATGGAGCTGCACACGGTGGGTAATCCGGGGCATGCAGTAATTAAACCAGCACACCTGGAAATAGTTCTTTCTGTAGCTCCCAGGCTTAACCAAATGAATGAAATTTGCGCTGGTGTAATTAAAGCAATGCGGTTCAGGATCTTGTCTGCACCGGGGAGTTTCTGCAGCTTGACTCTTCACTCTCCCGCGGCAGCCCATGTGGAAAAACCCCCCAGCTCCAGCCCCTGCACGGCTCCAGTGCTGACTTCTCACCATCAGGGTGCCCATTAACACCAGCCCATTAACACCAGTTCATTAACATCAGCCATCAAACCTGTCCAGCAGCACGGTGCCTCCAGCATCCTCCGGCAGCTGCCCCAGCTCACTCCAGCACACAGCAGCGATGGAAAAGCACCGGGCTCTCGGCTGCTGTCCCCGCTCCCCTCCAGGGACTTGTAAATCTGCAGGAGAAATCAGTATCCTTCCACTTATATTCACTCATCTCAAACAATATCTTTTTTTCCTCTGTTTGCCCTTTTAGGTGTTAAAATAACCCCAGACTCACTAGTGGCCAGATGGTTTTGGGGACATTAAGGTAAAATCCTGCACACAAGTGAGCTGACAGTGAAACTTGTCAGTGGAAAATAAGATTTGGAGCCTCTGTGGAGTTTCATCCCCACGGCTGATGTGTCACAGCAGCACACAGGCTCTGGCAATGCCACCACTGCTGTCACCGTGCAGCAGATACCAGCTGTGCAGCTGGGAAAGCCCTGGGTGAATTCCCAGGAGGTTTGTGCTCACTGGAAAAATCCCATCCCTGCCTTTTTCCTTCCCTTTCTAAATCTGGAATAAGCTTTCAGACTGAAGAGGTGACATCAACTATGATGAAGAGAAAGGAGGGGATGAGGTGGAGCAAGGCCCAGGGAGACGGGGACAAGCGGCAGCTCTATGTTGGTGCCCAGCCCTGGTCACAACACTGCAGGTACAAGGAAATTAATTTCCAAATTCTTGATACATCCATTTTATACATCTCTGATCTGTGACAGCTCTCAGTGAAAAATGGGGAAAATTACAGGGGAAAAATCGCTCCTGCCAGGGTGGAAGCGCTCAGAACCACAGGGAAGACCAAGGAGGATGTGCCAGTGGTTTTCTGCCATCCAGTACCTCTTCCAAGCACTGAAGGCAGCAGCCAAAGGGATTTAAATTGGGGATTAGAGAGGCTGCCTGGCTGCACTGACACACTCGGGGTACAGGGAGCAGAGCATCCCCAGCACCAGAGGTTTTAGCTGTAATTAGACCAACATCTGTCCGGCAATGGTCAGGGCTTGCGCAGTTGCTGTGCTGCTCCAGGCTGGGCTGGAGATTTCCCACAGGCTCCTCCTGCTCTGCTTTTCTGCAATTTCACAGATACCTGAATTTTTTTTCCCCGTCTGATGCATTCTGCTTCTCCAGAAAGATTAAATCTTGATTGTCAGGTACTGGTGTAGCAGGCAAGATGATTTCCCTGCCTAGTCCAAATGTCATCCTGGTAAAAATCCTAGTAATCAAGAACAAAAAAAGAAAGGGCCCAGTTTGGACTCAGGCCTGAAAAAATATCCAAAAGATGGATCCTGAAGTTTAGAAACAATTGAAGCTTGGAGGCCAAAGGTTGCTCTGGGGGCTGCTGGACTCATTCATAGGGTGGGAAAATCAATCAAAGATAATTGCCTGTGTGCTTGCTCTTGAACTAAAAGGGAACAAACCCAATCCTTTTCACCCATCTCGAATAGGTTTGGGGTTTACTGTTATTTTGGAAATTAGGGCAAGGAAGGAAATGCCCAAGCGAGGGGTGGTAGAATGGGGAGATGCTTCAGCTCCTGCTGCATCTCCCTGGAGCTGCACTCGAGCTGCCCAGGCTCCCACTTGCTGTGTTTTGGGATATTTGGGGTGCAAAAGGGCTTATCCCCATGGAGAAGGTCCTGGGACAGGAGGGGACTGTAGGGATGTGTCCTGGTGGCACCATCCCACATGTGAAGTGGGAATCCTTCTTCCTCCTTTCCTGGTTGTTGCCACCATCCTACTTCATCCGAGAGCACCGTACCAGAGAGAAGCACTGGAGTCAAGAGGGTGCTGGTAATAAACTGAGCCAAGCCAACCCCACCCCTGGAAGGGCAGGTCTCGGAAAAGCCGGTTACACCGGTGCCACGTGGGGGATGTGTTGTCACTATGCAGGGGGAGGCTATTTCAGGTTCCCCCAAAGGAAGCATGGCTGTCGCTGTTGGAATGATGGCTCCAGGGCTGGACTTGGGATCAAAAGCTGGACTCCTAGAAGGGTCTGGGGGTCACCAGGAAGGGACAGCTGCCATCTGCTCTCTATGGTGGCTTTGTCAGATCAAACACAACTCTTGTACTTCATCCCCAGGTGGGGTGAGGTACCAAGGACCCAGCTGTGACTGGCATAGGATGAGTCCCAGCATCGCATTTTTGCTTCCCAGCAAACCCCACTGCACTGGAGCGAGCACCAGGAGCAGAAACAGAGGGGAGAGAGATGAGCTTGGGGGTGGAGAGATGCAAAGATCAAACCAGCAGTGATTTCAAAATAAAATCCGACAGCCCAGGGAAAACACGGTGTGTCCTTGCCGAGGCTATCATTTATGCCAATTAAAAAAAAAAATTGGCATGGCACGAAGGAGAGCTGCGTGGTATTTCCTGAAAAGGGTGTGGGGAGCATCCTTGGAAAGCCTGCCCTGCACAATGTGCTTGCTGTTTCCAGAAAAATAAAGTTTGCTGTGACCCACCTGTCCCTGAAAAGCAGCTATTTAGGGCTGGAACATGGTCAGTCCGGAGTCAGTGGCTGGGTCTGTCCTGACTGCAGAGCAGCTGGCACCTTTGCCAGGATCTGGGGTTTGGCATTTACCTGCAGCTCTTTAATTGCTGTAAAATATCTTGGAAAAAAAATGCAGGAGAGCTGCCCAAGCACCAAGCGCTCACAACTAAAGGTCTTTCCCCCACAGCTTTTGGCTGGTGGCCATCAACCCCCCTACCAGCCCCCAGAGCCGTGACAGAACAGGACAGGAGGGGTTTTCTCCTTTGCCACCTTTAGATTTTGGCAGTATTTTGACTCAGCTGGGAATCTGGGGGGTTTAGAGCAGCAGCTTTGGGGTTTGCCAGAGAGAGCTGTGGGACTGATGGGTGAGAGCAGCCCTGTGGGACTGTGGAGAGGCTCTGCTGGTCAAGGACAGGAGGGCCGCCCTTGGAAAGGGACAGTTTTTGGTGGAAAAGGGGGTATCCCCTGGGTGTGTGTCCCCCCATCCCCTGGCAAGCCAGGACCAGGACTCACTCCCCATCCCAGTGCAGAGCGTGCCTGGGGCTCTCCAAGGGCATTTCTGGAGGTTTCGGCAGCATAGCAAGACCTGACAAAGCCTAATCTTCAAGCGAGCTTACCTTTGACATGGAATTTCAACGGGGGGAGCGTAGAAAACAAACACAAAGCCCCGGTTTGGATGGGTTTTCTTTTGTCTGAGCCCTGCTCAGAAGCTGCAGGCAGGCGGTATTTGGGTGACCAGACTGGATCCAGTGTTTTCTGGGAGGCCACGATGCTGAAAGAGAAGCAGCTCCACCTTAGGGCAGGCGCTGGTGCTGGAGCAGGGCCGACCTCGACACCGATTCAACCATCAGCCATCGCCCATCAACCATCATCTGTGCAGGGACTGGCAACATCTGCTTCAGCCTGCAGCCAGGCTGCGAGCCAACACCACAAGATCTCAACACTTGAGATCAGTTTGGGGCTGAGAATTTAGTTTCCCTTTGTCACATTGGGAAAAAAAAACCCTCTCCAATGTTTATTTTCTTTCCTATTGAGGCTGGGAGGTAGAAAAGGCTGTTTTCAGCAAATCACCCTTTATATCCTGCAAAAGCACCCTGAGACCCACAGTGGGTGGAAATCCCACATAGAGAAAAACTCCACAACAATAAAAACTCATCCTAGGTGGAAAAAGACCTTTTTTTTGGGAAAAAAAAAAAAAAGCCACTCAAAGACAAAGCAGGGTTCTATGGAGGACTGGACATATCCAGGTTAGTCCCATAAAAATCAGCTGTTGTGGAATATCAGCTTCCCCGCAGGAGACAGCAGGAGGGATGCTAACCTGGTCTCCATTTGAAAGCTGCTTATTAGTCCTCATCAAGCATAATTATGCTTCAAAGCCAAATGAGATGTCCAACTGAATTCTGAACACACATTAATGTTTTTAAATGTGAAAAAAACCAACAAGAACGCATTAATTGAATCCTAGCCAGGCTTCAAATGTTAAAATAGACGCTGCTAATGGCTCTGGGAAGGGAGGGCTGGAGCTTCACTGCAGTATTGCCAATTAAATGGTTATTACTGACCAATTAGTCAGGAATCAACCCTGTTTTTAGTGATATCTGATTAAGTTCGTCCTGCAGATCAGCTTCAGTTGTTAACCAGGGGAAAGAAACACCTTCTCCAATCTCCCCCCAGCCCCAGGATACTCAGACTGGGCAGGGTTTGTGCCCACCCTGCTCATGAAAAATCCCTTTTTCTTCCAGCACTACCACTCTCCTGGGGGAAGCACATCTCAAGGACCCACCCAGGCAAGGCAAAACCTTTCAGAGCCAGGAAGGAAAAGGGATAGGAAATGAGGGAAAAGGGGAAAATTAACCACACGCAGAGGGTGGCTTCTCCCCCCGCAGCTTGCAGGTTGCTGCTGCCCGGCACATGCTGGGCCATGCCCACTCACAAGCTTTTCCAAATATTATCCCAATATTTTCTTTCAGTTCCCAGATAAATGGGCCTCTTCAGCAGGCTTTAAGCCCGCTCTGTTCCAACATTTTCTTTAAAGCAGCAGAGGAAACGTTTGAGTTGTGCCAAGCTGCTGAATCCCGCTTTCAGGGCTGAGCTGCAAGGGGTTTCCCAAGAAAAAATAGGAGCAGTGTTGGGATTTTTCCTTGTTTCATCAGGAAATACGAAGGAGGCCACATCGCCCCTTAATCTTCCTTTCTTCCTGCCTCCTCTGCCACCCTGTGGCTTCTCACTCTGCCCTAGACGTCTACAACTAGTGCTTACACGGTCTGGGGGTGGTGAAGGAGGTGATGCTCCCCGGACACTGAGATGTGGAGTCCATGAGGATGTGTCTCTAGGAAATGCCACTAAGAACTTCAAATCTGTGACATGCAGGAGCATCCCCAAATTGATACCCAGAAGGGCCCAGCACTGGTGGTGCGACAAGCTCGGTGACTGGGGATGGGATGTGGCCCTTCCCCGTCCTGGAAAGGGGGGAATCCCGCTTTCCCGAGCTGCAGGATGGGGCATGAGGAGGCCAACAGACGTGGGATCCGTGGGGGTCTCTGCCTGTCCCTGTCCTCTACAGCAGTGCAAAGGCTGCATCAGCTCATTTCCTCCCACCGTTCCTTTACCCCGGAGCATACCTGGGGGCCAGGGCAGGAAAATCCCTCGCAGGGCCGTGCCAGGGGTGTCCGGGTGCAGGCGGGGGCGTGGAGGAGATGCCCCGGTCCCCGGAGCCCGGGGAGCCCGGGGAGCCCCAAGGCTGCCCGCGGCCGGTGCGCCGGGCCGGCACTAGGTGGGGATGGCACCACGCCGCGGGGAGGACGAAGGGCGGGAGGAAGGGCAGCGCCGGGGCTCGGGCTGGGCTGCTGCTGCTGCTGCCCGGCGAGCAGCGGGGGCTCGGGCTGCGGGGACTGGCGGGATGGGCTGAGAGGGGCTAAAGGGAAAGGCTGAGGGGAGGGATGGGGCAGGGATGCGGGCGGTGTGGCTGGGATGCTGCAGATGGAGTGGCAGGGATGTTGGAGGCAGCAAGGACCCGGTACCACATCAGGCTGCCGAATCGGGCGTTATTGCAAAGGCTGCGGCTGTCAGACAGTCTGAGCCCCTCTCCTTGCCCCACTCAGGCTCGTAAGGGTTATTACTGATATTAATTACATTCTGAAATTTTAGAAAGGAAGTATTTCCTACATGTTCTCAGACAGACCTTCTCCTGCATCCCACGGCTTGTTTCATGCATGGGTCTGTGCTAAGGTGGGACACGGGCACAGCCGGGAGCTGGGCAGTTGGTCACTTGGCCTCACTGGAAAGGCTGAGAGGTGGCCACAGTGCTGGGAAAGGGATGCAAAGTGCTTGTGGGCTCAGTACCACCTCACTGCAGGGCTGAGGAGGGATGATCCCATGTCAGGAGGAAAACTCCATCACAGGGGAGGGTTTCACACTGGCTGCTCGGCCATGGGCAGTTCCTCCAGAACCTGTCTCGGACACAACAGGCCAATGCAATAAACCCTGCATGTGAAAGGGTTTGCTTG
Organism: Pomatostomus ruficeps; assembly: GCA_013400735.1. Classification (NCBI taxonomy): domain Eukaryota; kingdom Metazoa; phylum Chordata; class Aves; order Passeriformes; family Timaliidae; genus Pomatostomus; species Pomatostomus ruficeps. The sequence goes on along the minus strand of VYZT01049982.1, from coordinate 77,945 downwards.
CTCCAAATCTTTGCAGAATTCACCTGATCCAATCCTACCTCATGAGTCACCACTAAAACCAGGGCACAGCCATAAATCTCACCCCCTCCCTGCTCACACCAAGGCTCAGTTCATTTCCACAGCCACTGCACAAGGCATCTCTAAGGAAAGCATCACCCTGAAGTTCTGATCCAGGAGGCAGGATTTTTCCAGCCTCCTCCTGCAGGGACCCAAGCACCGGCAGCAGGAATTTGGCCATCAGCATCCACAAGGAAACCCAGAGATGAGAAACAACTGTTGATACACATTTTTACACCCAGTTTCGGGGAGCCAGTCTCACCAGCCAGTTAGGTGCACAGACCACATTCATGGTTAAGTTGTTTAATTTTTGTTTCCTTTCTTCCCAACAAAAAACCAACAAACCAGCCCAGTCCTGCAGTATATCTGTCAAAATCCATGTTCACCACAGAAACAGTGGGTTGGAATTAGCCACTGAGGTCTGCACCCTTGAACCAGGGAGCAAAGGAAGTCAGCCTCACTGGGACAGGAACATAAATCAGAATATTGATTTAAATGTAACTATTGATTTAACCCCTTCTGCTGCCTCCCTGTATTCTCTACATGCTCATCCAAATCATAGAGAACATAATTTCAGACAAACTCCACAGTTGCTTGCTGTGCAAGCCATCAGTCTCCAAACCCCTTTGTGCTCAGCAACCAGGCAGGGTGGCAGGCAGGGATCAGAATCAGGATGGCCAGGGATGGCCCTGAGAGCAAGAGTGCACGAAGCAGCATCATATTTCCAGGGGTCATCAGTGCTACGGGTACGAAATTACATTTCTCTGAGGGTTTGTTTCTTGCCACAGCAAACAAAATCAGGTTCTGAGGATATTATCACATAGATATATCTATAAAAACATATTTTGATATATCCCAGCAGCTCCAGGAGGACCCCAATGTTGCATTGCACACAGGAAAGCTGCTGGCTGCAATGCACCCAGAGATGCCACCTTACCTTAAACTCACTCAGAAAAATCCCTCCAGCACCTCTGGGGCTGCAGCTTCACCTTCTCAAAGTGGCATGCACAGAGCAGAGGTGTTTTGGGGAGTTCCTGTGCCTAGACAGAGTAGGGAGGCAGTGGGAGGTCAGGACTGTGGAGCAGGAAGTGATCCCCCCCCAAACTCAGTCCGGTTTGAAAGCCTGGCAAGCCCTAACACTAACAAACAGTCAATGTGTTTATATCCCACCTTCCTGCCGGAGAGCAGGGGTTATTTTTGGCATATTTTGTCATTGGTGGAGATGTCAGTGAAGGCCAGGAACAGTGCAGAGCTGTTGGGAAAGCCCAGAGGCAACTGGCCCAGGCACAGGATGATGAGGTGAGGGATGTGGGAAGCTGCTCCAAGCCATTTACACAGGGATTGGGTTTTGCCTGCAGGATGTGGGGCACAGCTCTGGCTTCCAAACACCTGGGGACTAAAAACAGCATGGACCATCCTATTCCAGCCCTATTCCCATTCACCCCACGCAGCAATGGAGCAGGAGAGTCATCCTGAGCCCTCACTCACCAGGTGCTTCACTCCTTCCCACCTTTCCTGCCTGTGCACAAACCACGGCCACCACCTGGACACCAACAGTGATGTTCTGGCATCATCAGTCACCTCTTCCAGCCTGCATCCGCTGTCTTTCATCAGGATTTACTGTTCATGCTGAGTTAAAACAGAAAGGAAGAAGAGAGCACAAAGCAGCATCACGCATTGTCCACTTGCCATCGTGCCACAGGGCTTGGCCACGTTCCTTCAGCTGGTTTTAAGATCATTTAAACCACTCACCTCCCCCATTTTCCCCCAGCAAGTGACCTCCTTACCCACAGTTTTGGATCTGCTTTGTCCCTCCTGTGAGCACCAGACGTCCTCTGCAGCCAGGACTGCTTTTGCTTACAAAACCAGCAAGATCAGCAGGGAAAGTGCACGAGTTCCTGCGAGCACTTGCAGGCTGATGGCTTTGGCAGATAGCTGGGTCTTTTCTTCCAGACGCGTAACTAAAATAGAGAGCATGAGTAGCTGGAAAGCCCAGGTTTGATTTGGGCAGAGCTTGGACTGGTATCAGCCAAGAGGAAAACAGGTAAAACCAGGATTTTGGCAGGTCAGGAGTTACTGGCCAAACCTCAGATCAGGTGTGATAACCCTGACTGCCCCACTGCAGCAGGGAATGTGGCTGAAAGCACCATCCTTTCACATGGCTTGTCCATAAACCACAAGATTTAATCCCAGAAAGCTGGTGGAGAGGTGAAGAGAGACCTTCCTCCATGCCAGCTCCAGATGTGTGGTCTCCCATCTCCTCCAGCCTTTGTTGCTGTTAGCTGCCCATGCGTCACCCGAGGATTTGGCCACCCCCATGTTTCTTGTCTAGCACAAATAATTTGGAGGACTGCACTCCACCTGAGAATTGATTGAGTCCCACAACCATGCTGCAGCTGTGAGGAGAAGGTGCCATGGGCTCCACTTGGCATCAAGAGCCGGAACTGAGCCCTACCCTTGCGCATCCATTCAGACCCAGAACTTTCGCTGGGTCTCTTTGTTTTAGCCCCAAACAAACAGATGAAATTAAGATCATTCCCATTAATTTGCCATGCACGTGAAGGGGTTGAGGATTTCTCCTCCAGCTCAGGAGCTCTGTGGCTGCACTGAGCCCAGCATGGACTTCCAGTCTCACAGGCATGTTCACCTCCTCCTCCCCAACACTGAGCAGATAACAGGGTGATTGCCATAATGAGTCTCTGTCTGTCCAGCTCTGCTCAAAGCAATTAGTGAAGCCAGGCACTAATGAACTTGGCTTCAGAGTGCCCTGGAGATGGGTTATTGCCATTTGAAGTGGAGGAAAACCAAGGCGAGAGCAGGTGGAGTGGCTGACCCTGGTCACGAGCTCTGTCTCCTGCATCCTCGGGTTGGATGCAGGAGACAGAGCTCCCTGCCCGGAGCAGGGAAAGGAGGCAGGTAGACACGAGGGCGACCACAGCTCTCTAATGTGGTGTCTGTGGCTGGAGAGACTGGTTTGTCCACGTTTGGGAGGGCAGGAGGGACTCTCTACCCATCCCAGTCCTGTCTCATCCCTGAGTGGCTTTGGGGAAGCTGTGTCTCTGCAGCCAGAGCTCCTGACACCCAGCACCACAGAACTCCTCTACATCCTGCCCCCAAGTTTTGCAAGACCCCAAATGCGGCCATTGAGGCACAGAGCTGGAGGACTCACGCGTCCCCTTGCAAAGAAACTTCCTGAGTTCCTGACTCACCATCCCACCCTCCCTGGTGTCTCTCGTGACTGTTTCTCTTTGCTGCAGCAGCATTTCACCATCTCTTATCAACACAGAAGGCAACAGGGCAGCCTGTCCCGGCTGCAGACACACATCCAACACCTCTCCCTGCAGCATTTTTGGACCAACCTCCCCGTCGTTGTGAACTGAACATCCTCTTGCAAACAACAGGTTCTCCTGCAGTGCTGGGGGGCCACAGTGGGTCTCTCCAGGTCTGCCTGCAAGGGTGAGGATAGCTGATAAATCACAGGGATGTGGCCTCTGCACCGCATGCTCTCACAGCACACACGTCCTCACATGCACGTTGACAGCACGCTAAAAATATTCTTCACTTTTTGACCGATTAAAATTTTCCAGGAGAGTTGGAACCACAGCCTCCACCCTATCTGTACAGCCAGAGGCTTCCCTTCACCTCCCCCAGCTCTGCCAGGAAGAAGGAGAATACTGAACAACAGTTCCGGTAATTTGGGGGTTTTGGGTTGTTTTAAAAGCCTGGCTAAAATATAATCTTTTTTCAATCATTTGTTTTGTGATGTCTGGCACCATCCTGGAGCCAAACTTGGCACTGTGACACTGTCTTGCTCTCTGAGAAGGCTGTGGGTGAGCTGGGATGATCCCACTTCCCACCCAAAATCCCATTTTAATGGCTCAGGAAATTAAACAAAGAAAATATGTTTTAAAACCACCTCCCACCCAATGTTAGACAGCAGAGAGTTAACCCTGGCCTGGTGACAGCTCTGAATGCTGAGGGCCAGTCACAATTTTCATGTCATATCTTTCAGAGGTGCTTGTTGTGCCAGGTAAAGAAGGAATCTGAAGGATGCTGTCAAACCCCTGGCCACTGGCCAGGCCCCTCTGTGCCATCACCGATGCTTGTGGCAGCATTTTCTTTGCCTAATTTGGCTCTTGGCCATGGAGGAGGAGCAGAGGAGGCCACAGAAGGTGTTTATACAACATGGGGATTGTCTCAGTGAGACCGGAGCCTTTGCCAAACCCGGAGCTAAGCTGATAGGAAGGAGATGTCTTCAGTGTGTTTTTGCTAATTATCACTAATAATTATTTGTGTGGAGTTTCCCTTAGGAACTCCAGTCCTGCTGCTCTTGTAGCAACTGGAGCAAACAGTGGAGCAAACAAGAGGGTCCTACCCCAAAATCCTGCAGGTGAGAGGAGAAGGAGGGCAAGTGCAGTGCTTGGGGAATGCCCTGACCATGGTGGTCAGCACAATGCATCCTCCATCTTGATGTTCTTTCCCTGCTCACACCAGTTACAGCCAGTGAGACCCTGCCTGTCCTCCTTTGGCTTTTCCGAGTGTGTTTGGTGCCTCAGCCTCTTGTCAAAACCGAAATTCATCACAGCACAGCTATTAGCTGCTCCCTCCCATGTGAGATGTCTCTCTGCTGACATGGCAATCATTCTCTGTCAACACGCCTTGACAGTACCAGGATTTCTCATTTCAAGTCCTGGTGTGTCCCAGGGTGATTCCTGGCTCCTCCATTAACCCCTGGCCCTGCAGGATGGGGGTAGCCTGCCCTGATGGATGCTCTGCTATCCCTTCCACCTCTGGTTAGCAGAAGCTGCCTCCTGTTTTCCCTCAGCACTTCCCATACCTATGCAGAAGAGCATTTAACCTGGAGGTAGAGGGTGTCAGACTTTTATTCTCCTTTCCTTCTTATTTTCTGTGCTGAGAACAATGGAGGCAAGGTTTGCAGAGGGAGGTAATGTCTTTTTTTAGACTGACTGAAATAATTAGAAGAAAAACCAGGCAGGCTGTTGGGTACATGAGCCCTCCAGCAGGCCTGAAATAGCTGCAGAAGTCTGCAAAGCTGAATACCACTGGAGAACAATAGCTCTGAGCATGACTAGTGTTAACCAGTTCCGATACCAAAGACCATTCCCCAGCTGTTTTCCTTAGGTGAATGAGTGGCATCACCTCTCTGCCAAAATGCACTGTCCAGAGACCATCCCATGGCCAGGAGGCACCGCTGTGGCTGAGGGAGTCGTGGTTACACAGACCTGAGCCCTGGGCACTGCTCCACCCAGGCTTCCTGGAGCATCCCTCACCCTGTACACCCTGCGCCCTGTCTGCTGCTCCTGGCATCTGACCAGAGCCCAGCCCCAGGGACACGGTGCCACCCTGGACCCTACCTCACCCCCGGGACTCTGCCTGACCCTGGGGACTCTCTGATTTCATGCACTGTCTTACTACAGGGGTCTGGCCTGATCTCTTGGGTCCCTCTCTGATCCCAGGGGACCGTGTGAGACAGCAGGGAGCTCCTTGACTCTTGGGACCTGCTGATTTCAGGGCTCTCCTACCACGGGGGTCTGGCCTGATCCATGGGGACCCTGGCTGACCCCAGAAACTGTATCTGACCCCAGAGACCCTGCCTAACCCTGGGGATCCTACTGGACCCTGGGGACCCTGACAGACACTGGGGACCTTCTGATTTCAGAGATCCTCCAATTTAAGGGACACTGTGCTACCACGAGGCTTTTACCTGATCCCTGGTGACCCTATCCGACCCCGGGGATCTCTCCCACCCCAAGCTCTATGTCCCGCCCCGGCTATTCTGTCATCCCTGGTTATCCTGTCCCCCCCCGTAGCCGCCGTCTGACCGCAGGACTCCGTTCGTTCCCCTCCCCTGGGCTCTCTCAGCCCGTCCCGGGGGCTCCCAGCCCCACGTCGGCGGCGGGGGGAGCCGGGGCCGGGGCCGGGCCAG
>VYZT01049982.1:8366-71905 GCA_013400735.1 Pomatostomus ruficeps | reverse complement strand
GCCCGGCATGACCGTCCGCCCGGAGCCCAGCGGGGCAGCGGGGCGGCGGCCGAGCCCCTGAGCGGGCGGCGAGGAGCCATGGAGCAAGTGAGTCCGGCCGGCAGCGGGACGGGGAGCGGGGCTCACCCCAGGACAGGGAGGGGGGACCCCCGGGCCGGGCGGGAGAAGCGCCTGCCGGGGCACGGGGACCGCGCCGGGCACTTCGGGCTGTTTTCGGGTGTTCGCCGGCGCTGGGACATCCCGGCGCCGGGAGACAGCGAAGGAAACCGCGGGGCGGGGGGCTCCCCATCCCCAGCAGCCCCCGGAGCGGCTCGGGCAGAGCCTCGGCACCGCATCCCCGCAGCCCTCGGGATGTTGGACCCGGTCGGGAGGGGCTGCCGGGCTCGGCCGGCGCTGGCAGAGCGGGGCTGGTTCCACGCGTGCTCGGGCCACCCCGAGTGACTCCCGCTGGGGTGTTGTCCTGCCCTGCTGGAGCCGGGCCTGGGTCAAATCGCCAACTTGGACATGTCTACGCACCTCCAGCCTTCCCCACTTCTGTTCTGCTGCTCCTCTCTGCTTGGGACGGGTTTTAACTCGGAGGACAGTGGTGCTTCTTCTGCACAGGGTTTTCATGTCCATGGGATCACACACCCCAATAATCCATCCCTGTGACGATTGATTAAGATGCCACAGATTTGTTAGCAAGTTAAACAAGTAGTTTTCTCCCCTCGTCTGGCCACGCAATGATTCCTGCTTCCTTTCCTTGGATGAGGTTTTGCTGCTCATGCACAAAGAAAGCTCCCGGTAGGACGGACTGCCGGAGGACTTCAGGCTCTGTCTGCTACATGCGATCCCTGTAGCTGTGGCTTGTCTCTCCCCTCTCTCACCCCCTTATTTCAGCTCCCAACATTCTGTGGCAAGAATGAAAGCTCTTTTAAAACAGCAGGGAGACGGCAAAGCAGCCCAAGTTGGTAGTGACTGAGAGTTGTTATTATCCGCTGGCATCCATGAAATTAATCCACAGCAGAGAAACCGTTTCCAGCTGGCGGCTGCCAGCCAAAGGGGCTTTGCATCTACCCCAGCATTGACTGACCATCTCATGGGCTCCTCATCTTTAGTGATACATGAATCCTCCAGGGACTGCTTGCGGAAGGGGGTGTCAGAGGCAGTTCCCCAAGTTCCACGTGCATCTGAGCAGTTTGTTTCCAGTGAGGTAGTTCTGCTCCGGCAGGCTGGGGAGAAGTGGAAGTGTGCTAACAGCCAGGTTGGGGAGATGACATGGAAAGGGAGAAAAAGAGTGGAGGTGTAGGGATGCAGGTTGTCTCCTGGGAGTTGTTCATCAGCACCTTGGTAGAGAGGAGTGTGTGATAAGTGAGCTGATTGCTTGAAATGAAGTCGATGTAACTGGCTAAGGCACTTCTGTGCTCTGTGTAACTTTAAAAGCACCACCGCGATTCAGCTCTCGGGGGTTTGTTTTGTTGGAAGACATGAAGAGTATGTGGGTTTGTGGACCCGTAAAATACAGGGCAGGGGAGAGGAGAAAGAACTGCCTAATTGTTAAATAAAAAGCCATCCTGTCTGATTTGGGTTCTCTGCTGAGCTGCAAAATGTGAGGCTAAACCAAGCTGAAGGAGTGGAACACATGTTTCAATTCTAATGCCACCATGATATAAAATGCAAAAATGGCTCCTATGGACTGGTTTTGGGAGCGATGCCTTTGGTGTGAGCCAACACTGGGATAACTCAGTTCTTCCTTCTTTTACACTGCCTCACTTGGCTGATGTCAGGGGGCTTCTTCTCATGGATCTCCCACAGGAATGAATCCAGCCCAAGAATACCACAGGAAGGATATCTTAATATTTCTTGCAGAATGCTCATATATAGCTGAGTTAACAACAGCAGCTCAAGTCTTTGTGTCATGCTCCCATTTTAATGGTGGAATCGCAGGCAGAGAACATGGGATGGACGCAATGCCCTGCTCCCAGTGCCCTTCGCTGGCCAACCTCCCCTTGCCAATTTGGGGCAGGACTGGCATAAAAATAATCCGCAAAAATGTCAGGCACCATCTCCGAGACTCTTCTTGCTTCTGCAGGAACACTCTTCCGAATTGCATCATGGTTTTTTATGTCCTTAAGCTGCAGGTGAGGGATTACAGCACCTGTCCCCCCTTGTGGGACATGCTGGGTACGAATAAGGGAGAAGCTGCTGACCGAGAGCCCAGCAGCGCAGCATCCCTACGGAATGCCGGATCTCACCCCTCATATCTGCCTTGTAGCAGGAACTGGAGAAGGCAGCTCAGGCTCAGGTGACTCCTGCACAGTGCAAGGGGCAGAGCCCTCTGCTTGTAGCTGTTGTCATCTGCTGAGACCAGGACTCTCCATCTCATTGCACCTTCCATCACTTTCCCTCTCCTGGGCTGCTCAGGTATGGCTCGGAGTCACGGATCCTTTGTGTGGATGCTCCCAGGTGCTGGCACAGCGGGAAGTGCTGCCTGGTATGGAGGGTGCCCCATGCATGGGGCAGGGGTTCCAGCCAGGGCTCCTGAGTGATCTGGGGAGCTCCAAGGCAACCCTTCAATGCCAAGGAGGGGAGGTGCTGTCCCTGTGGGGCTGGAGAGCCAGACCCCAAACCAGCTCTGCCCTCACTGCCTTGCGCAGAGGTGCCAACATGATCCCCAGGTTATTTTTCAGAGGTAGATGTTAGGTGCTGTGTCTTCACAGGGAGTACTTTTATTTTAGAACTGGAGTAGTTTTTGTTCTGCAGAGCAGGGTGTGGATAGACATATTTACCATGTGACTTCAGCCTTTCTGCCAGGTGGGGGAAAAAACCAGCAAAAATTCACCTGCCAAGCAAAAAAAAGCCTTAAAGAGTAAAAACATTTTAGCAGTTGTTGGTCTGGATTCACTTGAATAAACTCTTCATACAGCTGCATCCACGCACAAGGGCTATGAGGGAGGTTAAAGTCCATGCCCAATTATCTAAAAATGACATCAAAAGGGTTCTCGATCAGGAAACCAGCAGGTCTGTATTTGTGCAGGAATTGATGTTTGCTGAAGTCGCAGATCTCAACTGAATACAACTTCCTGGCAACCTAAAAAGTCAAGTTTAAAAAAAACCCACCCTACGCAGTCCCTCTCATTTCCCGGAAAACTTTTTGATGCTCAGTCATCCTGTATTGTGGCCGTTTCAGATGCAGCTCAGTACAACTGAAATAACTTCTACAAAAGGAACCAAGGTTGTTAGAGGTTTCGGCCCAATTTTCTTTTAGGTGAAACACAGTTTATTTGAGCTTCTTGTTCCCGGTCTGCACCCGAGCCTACCTGCGAAGCCCAGTCCCTTCCTGACCTTAGCAGAGGGCAGGATAAATGTGGGTACATGGGGTGTTTAAGCTGTTTTTCTTCTTTTTATCAGTGCAAGCTTCCTCTTTGGAATAAGAGCTTACCCTGATGGAAGCTGCTGTCCAAGGGTGTGTTCAGTGGGAGTTTGGTGCATGAAAACAGATTCGTTAGCAAGGCTCTCCTCCAGATTTTTGAAGCTCGTCCGTATATACTTGCTCTGTCCTGGCTGTGGGAGTGTCCAGCTCTGACTCTGTTCCATGCACTTGGGATTTTCTCATGTTATGAAACAAGATGTCTGCGCTCCAGCCGGTCCAGTTTGCGCGGCGAGGGCCATTTTGGGATGTTTGGGGCTCTCTTGTCGCGCATCCTCTTTTTGTGTGCCAGCTCTGCTGCAGGATTGCTGCTATTACACTTGGGGACATGGAGGAAACCGAGTTTGGGGAACAGTGGGGTCCCTGGGAGGAGGCTGGAGGATTTGGGCTTTGCCTCTCCTGACAAATCACAAGGTTGGTGAAGTGTTTGTGTAAAGGGATTTGGGTCAGCAAGGGATTCCTCTTGCCTTGCCCCAGGGAAAGAGGCTTATTGGGGGGTCCATGGGGTGTTGGCAGCAGCAAGTGCTCCAAGGGCGGGGATACGGGGATCCTGCCTTTGCAAAGGCTCTTGCAGTGCACTGGAGAGGAGGAAAGCTCTCATCTTTAACCTGCTAGGAACATTTTAGTGTGGATGTAATGAAGTCCTGGCCCTCATGCCATGGATTTGCCCACAGGAGTTGGTCTGGGGATGGTGACCAAGCATAGACACCTAGAAGAGAAGCTTGCAGAAGTGATCTTGGGCTAAAATATGGGTGTGACTACCGATGCCAGCAGAATCCATCCTGCTGGGATTCATCAGAGAGCTGGAGGAGCAAAGAGGAGAGGAGGCTGCTCTTCTCCATCTTGGTGCACGAGTGAGCAAGGAGCACCTCCCCAGAGAGGGAAGCAGAGCCCCTAGGGGAGCAGAGGAGCAAGGTGGACTTGTTGCCATCCCAACAATGTCTCCAGGGATGGCTGGCGTCTGTGCCCACTCCCCAGTCCTGTGGGAGCTGGTTGAGCTTTCCTCTGGAAGATGCCAGTCTCCCGTTGTGATGTGGTGGGGAGGCACCGCATTTGGTGGGTGCCAAAATCTTCTCTGGGCAGGCTTTCTGATGATGGAAATTCCTCACACCTTCTTGTCCTTGCAGGATACAAAGGAAGAGGTCTCAGAGAAACCAAAGTCTGCTCCAACTGCAGAGAAATATGGCTGGATTAAAAAAAGCAGCGGAGGGCTCCTGGGACTGTGGAAGGATCGTTACATCCAGCTACGGAAGACACAGCTCGTGGTCTATGAGGACGAGGTATGGTCACAGCTAACGGCCTTGAATGAGGGGCGGGAGCAGGCCCCTGGGGACACATGCATGTCGCTGTGTTTTTTACTCTTCCCTCCAGCCCATTCCTTTCAAAAGGGCTTCTCCAGTTATCTCCAGGAAGGGTAAATGCTGTAAAAGAGACGGCAGCTGCGTTTTTAAATATATTATATATCAAATATTTTAGCTACTGAATATTTTGACAGAGGCATTGCCAAAATAAAAAAATGGGGGGCAGGACATCCTGTGAGAAGGTGAACGGAGTAAAGCTTTGGGCGGAAGCAGGATATGTGCTATGAGGTTTTGGCTTTTGAAGGACAAAAGTGATTGTAGCAGGCTGACTTCCCACCTGCCACTCGAGGGGATGGCAGGCAACCCTGCAGCTGTTTGGCACCCCTCAAGAAGCTCAAATTGTTGCCAGCCAGACTCTTCAGAGTTTCTTTTAGCCACTGAAGGATGCAGAGTGAGATTGTGAGTGCTTGCTGTCCTCCTTAAGAACAGACAGTCTGGATTTGGCTCATCTTTTCCCTTTACTTGAGCCAGTTCTGAGCAAAGGACCCCTGGGAGCCTTGTCCTGGACTTCCCTAGATAAACTGCATGCCTTAAGTTCATGGCTGCACTTAGAGCTGTTTCCAGACAAATGAGAAATAAGAGCCAAGCCAAATCTGTCCTGCATTTTCAGGCAAGAAGAATGAGAAGTGCAGGGCTGGTCGTGCCGGGATGCAAAGGTGGCTTTGTCCTGAGGCAAGCCCTTGTTCCTGGGCTGGAAGCAGCTTCTGCAAGAGCAGAGGTTGCCCCAAAAGTTAGAAATTACAGTGCAGAGCATAAGCTACAACAAAAATGAGATGAGGGGTGGGAAGGTCTGAGCCCTGTGGTGGCTTGTGTGTGCAGCAGGGTGGGGGACTGTGGTCTGCACAAGGACCACGTGCCTGTGAGGTGTCTGGCCCAAGAGGATCTGGGTCATGTGTGGGCATCAGGACGATTTAAAAGCAAAATCATGTAAAGCTTCATGTGCAGTGTGCCAAGGGAAGAAGAATGGGGAAATGTTTCTGCATTGCTGTGATGGTTTCAGGAACAACAGGACTGACAGCGAGTTCAGTTCTCTTTTTTAAAAACATACTCTTGCCTAATAAAGAAGATTTGTTATAAACAGTTTAGGTTAAAGGGTATTACCTCTTCCCTTGTGCTGAACACTCCTGCTCTTCCCAAATCCCAAAGGTTTCTGGTGTCATTTGTTCTTAGCTGTGAAATGTCATGAAGAGTGCAAGAATAATGACAGGAGAAGTCAATGTCAGGTGATGAGCAGCTCGGAAGGCAGGAAAAGCAAGGGGGGTTCTCTTACCCAGAGGGATGCAGGCTGGTCCTGCAAACTGTTGACTCTCTGCAGATCATTTCCCAGTGCCCTGGACACCTGTTGACTCCAGCTGAAGCTTCAGGAACTGGCAGATTCAAAATCTATAAACATGACGTAGGTTTTTTTCCAAGGGCATGCCTTTAAAAACAAGATACATGGAGGCTCTCATTACCACAAGGGAAAAGGAGGCTTTTAAAGTAAGATTAATTTTCACAGACATTCAGAAGAAGGAAAAATCCTAATCATTTAAAGGGTTATTTTATTATCTCAACAAGGAAAATGGCATTTGTAACAACCAGGCATAATGTTTTCTGGTAGCCTGCGGATTGTGGTAACATCCTGTAATAAATTGCATCTGTAAGCTACAGTAGCTGCAAGGTCCCATTATTGTAAATAAGGGATCATGTTAATATCTATAGGCTATTAAACTGGCTTACAGTGAAGTCAAATGTCTTAGGAGAGGAAATTGCTGCAAAATTATCTGGTAGCACAATAGGATAACATGTGATTGTGCAGACTTACTACAGGGAAGCCAAAGGAAATGGCAATTTTCTGCACTCAGGAGGGGTCTTGTTGCCACAGAATTGAGGCAGTTCACGTTTATTGCTGTATTTATCTTCCTTTAATGTGAGTCAGGGCAGTGTGGCTGTCTCTATCTTACAAATGGGGAACTAAGTTTCTGAGATGGGAAGGGTTGATGTCTAAGGAGAGTCTGTGGTGCAGTGTGCTATGGTGGTTTGCGTTTCTGGAGCTCAAGGTGCCATTTTTCCCATTGGACCTTCTCCACATATCTGCTCTGTGTGACCCTGGAGAAGGACACAGCATTCGAGACCATCCTCAGGCTGAAACATTTACAAATGGGATTGTTCAGTGCTTGCTGAAAAAGATAGGAGATAAAACCTCAAGCAACAGGAATAAAGGGCATCTCTTCATATGTATCCTAATTTGTACTTAGATGGGTTAAACGGGAGGGAGGTCAGCTTCCATGTGGGCAGGCAGGTTTGGAGGCTGAGCATTTCAGCTGCTCTGAGCCCATCAGATTTCCAGGAACTGAGTAGTGCCTTGGACTCGGTGTGCTTTTCTCAGTCTCTCCCGTGTCCAGCCCTTCACAAAGAGGTGCTGATGTTGCCTTAGCAGTTGTTTCCTATGCAGACCACCTTGTTGATGCAGTTGCATGAGCCTGGCTGCACTTGCAGCTGAGGTTTAGGTGCAAAAACAAGAGCTGAGAGAACAGCCAACACAAGATACAGACAAGAACATTGTACAGTGTTCCTGGCAAGTACAGTCTGAGCAGCACACAAATACTGTGTATCATCAGCAGTAGCAATCTCCAGGAATGTGCTCCTGACCTGCCCTGGGAGCGTGTTCCCCGTCTGTTAGTCAAGCTTTGGGTTTGGTTTAAAGCAGAGCCACCTCCCGAAGGCAAATGGCAAATGCCTATTGTGTTACCTGGAGCAGATGGGGTGAAAGTCATCCCACACGGCTTCAGGTTTCTTTCAGTGGATGGGGAATGAAGGGAGATGGATTTCTTGTTCTCTGCTGTGCCTCCGTCTGCAGCACCCTGCATCTGCACCCTCACCTAAATGAGGATGCAGTTAAGCAAGATGTTGGTATGATATTACATACCCAAATGTCAGGAAGGGAGGCACTGATGGAAATACAGGGTGCTCGGATCCCAAGCAACTGCTGTGCAGGTCTGCACAGAACCAAGCAGGTTATTTTCTAATGGGGTTTCTTGTCTTCTTGTCTCTGCATATTCTTGCTAGAATGAAAAAACCTACAGAGAGCATCTGAAGACTGGGCAATCCTATGTGGAGTGACTAGACAGATCAATATCATGACTTCATGGATTAGAATGCATCAGTCTTGAGTTTGGATTCTTTTTCCCTTGAACAGTGCAGCTAGCACTTAGAGCTGTTTTCTTGTTGGTTTAGGATTTCTCTGTAAATGTATTATTTGATAGGGAAAAATCCTACTACATTCAAGAGACAAGAGGATCCACTTGGCATTCAGCAGTTGGACTCTTTAATGTCTGCATTTTGCCCCTGGTAAAGTGATAGCAAGGTATACCCAAAAGTGATTTATTAAAACACTCTGAGGCCATCAAATAGAGAAATTATTTTGGGTCTAGACATTTTACAATGAATGGAGGGTCTCAGCCCCTGAGTGTGTGTCAGTGAAGAGGTCTTGGCTGGGAATTACACCTTCATGTGAATAAAAAATTCAGGGAGTCTTTTTTCCCCTCCTTTTTATCAACTTTTCATTAAGGAAATTGTTTGCCAAGTGTGATTCTTTGGTTAAGCACGTGCATTAATATGTCCAAGTGTTCAGTAACTTTCTTCTTAAGGGCCAAGCCAACAGACAGAGATATGTTTATGCCAGGGGATCTGCTCCATGAAGAGTTACTGGAATAGTTTTTCTGCATTAAATCATGAATGTTGGGGGTCTGTACCAGGATTGAGCTTGTCCAGAACATGCGTCAGGGCAGGACTCTGGAAGTGACCTTGTCTCTGCCTGGTGCTCAGTGCCCTCCAGGTCCCAGGAGGCTGAAGGGACCGGCAGACCTGTGTCAGGGTCAGGTTTTTCATTCTTTATCTTAGTGGTGCAGGACAGACATAAAGGATCTCTTTGTGACCCAGGTAGGCTCACAGAGAGGGGATGGCTGCTTGCCAAGGGTAAAACAGAGACAAAAGCCCCATTCTGGTGCTCCCTGAACTCAGATGCTTTTCCTTTGCCTCATACATGGAGTTTTTATATTTCTCTGGCTGCTTTCTTCCCTGCCTTTGCTGAAGAGGAAAACTCACTTGAGAAGTTCAGGTCCCTGAGATGAAGGAGCCGTAGCTTGCACGGTCAAGGTGTCCCTGGGAGACAGTGTCCTGTGTGTCCCCGTCCTCTCTGCCCTTGTTCCCTGGCCAGGTCACAGTCCCCAAAGCCTCTCCAGGGAGGCAAGAGGCAATCTCACAGCAAAACCACATCTCTCCACCCTGCCAAGTCCTGTTCCCCAGCTCGGTGCTCCACAGCCCTTGGGAAGTGGGGCACAGCTTGCACAGGATCAGAGGAAAGTTCCTGCCCAAGAGGCAGGAAGGATGGCGTGGACAAGGAGGGTGACAGGGGCTCGGCTGGGGACAGAGCCGCTCTTGAGAGCAGGGAGGGTGGGCAGGACGCTTGGGCTGGTCTCTGGTCAGAGCGCTGCCAAGCTCTCTGCATCCTGAGCTCAGGGAAGGAGCTGGGAGCTGCACCGGCCGTGCGGCAGGGCTGTAACGTGGGCGGTCGTCCTCCGAAGGCCAGGATGAGATCACCCATCCCCGAGGCATGTATTCCTGACCTCACCCTTCTCTGTCATTTGTTGGCCGCGGAGGGGTTATTATTTCCATCCCTGTCCTTTTGCAGTGACATTGCGATACCAGAATTGCAGCAGGAGCCTTCAAAGGGCTCAGTAGCGTCAGCAGGATTTTATCAGCTGGGTTTTAGGTTTAGGCAGGATTAATCTCCTCCTCCTAGTATGCGTTTTCCCAGTTCACATTCACCTACTCAGTGCTAAATGAAATAAACAGTAATGTCATTAAAATAATAAACCTAAATTAGATCCAGACGTCCCTCAGTGGCTCAGGACTTGCTCTGTGTATTGGCATCAGCTCTGCCGGGCCCCCATCCCCAGATAGGAGGGTTAAAAAACCTGAAACACAGCCTGAGTTCTGCACAGCAACTTAAATGTCAAGTGGTAAAGGGAGGAAATTCCCCGCAGCCCACTTCCCTCTGAACTCTCCATTCCCTGCCTCCAGCCACGCAGCAGCTTCCTGGCTACGACATGTTTCCTCATCCCACACCCCCTTCTCCGCTACAGGAATTGCTAAATACAAACTCATACGGGCACAAGGAGCTGCCTTGGGACCAGAGCCTGAGCTGGGGGTGGTTATGGTCAGCAATTTTAATTCAGGATGGTACTGGAGAGGTTCACGAGCCATGCTGACTGTAGCACTTCACTGGCAAGAACTGCTCTGAGATCCTCACTGCTCATTTGTGCTTAGCAAGAGGGAGCTTTGGTCTCTGCTGGGCTACTGAGACATGAAGAATATTATCTGCCCAGTGTTACGCTGCGATTCCTATTAGGGATGGTGCTCCGCAGCTGAACTGAGCCACGCACCACGTGTGGAATTTTAGTTATGTTACTGGGAGAAATGAGCCAAGATTGCGGCCGGCAGTCATCAGTGGAGATACTCCAGAGATAAATATTCCCCACTGAGATGCTGGCCCAGACAGTTTTGCCGGCTGTACAGGACTGTATTTCCAATCCTAAGCGTTTTGACAGCTCAGAGCGTGGCTGCAAGAGGACTGTGTCCATCACACATGGCTCCTACTGACCTTTGTGATGGAAGGACCGGTCTGCCCCAGCTCACTGTGGCAGCAGGGCTCCCCTCTTATCCCTGCTCTGCCTCAGGCTGCCTGAGGGGGCTGCTTGCACCATCATGGTGCTTGTGTCATCTTCCCTGTGAAAAAGCAGGATCACATCTCCTCTTTTCATTGTGGGATGGAGGTAGTGTCCCTTCTGGCTGCAGATCCCTGAACGAGGCCAACAGCAGTGGCAGAAGCTGGTGTTACTGTCCCCAACCTGTTATTTGCTCAGCCACTGTGGACCACTAGGCCTGTATCTTAAAGACCAGGGTGTTTTCTTAGTGAGATGCCAGCCTGATTTATGGGTCTTGCTGTCTGCATGTAGGTTATTTTTGAGGCAGAAGAGCTTTTAGACAGATGCAAAGGGAAAACATGCAGAATTTGATGGTCTGTGATTGATTTCAGTGCCTCCCATTCATAATAATGTTTCGTTCCCTCTCTGCAGGATGAACAGAAGTGCATAGAAACAGTGGAACTGGAGAGTTATGACAAGTGCCAGGAGCTGCGTGCACTACTAAAAAGGAAAAATCGTTTCATTTTAATCCGCTCCCCGGGTAAGAAGGTAGGATTGCCTTTCTCATCACCCTCGAGTCTGCTAACTCCAAAGTGAGTTCCCAGCCAGCTGTGCTCCGAGCAGATGAAAGGCTCTGAGTCTGAGCTCCTTGGCAGCTGGGAGAAACGACCCGTAGCTGTGAAGGGTCTGCAGTGTGCAAGAAGGAAAGCCACTGTCATGTAGAATTCCTTCTTGTCGTGGGGAAAGGGTCTTCCTGTGGCTCGACTTTTTTCCTCTTGATTTTTTTTCCTGCCTTAGCATTTTCTTCCAGTACTCCCTAGGAAGCAGAGAATGACCATTCCCTATGGTTCCTCCATGTCCTCTGAGCACCCGTAGATGCTGCAGCTTTGCCCAAATTCCAGTGAAATCAATAATCCGAATCCATGTACTGAGACAGTTCCTGGAGTTAGAACCATTGATCTGAAAAACTCCAAGGCAAAGTTACTTGCAGCCAAGCAGTTCCTAGGGGAAAAGATTTATTTTGCAGAATTCATGAAACCCTACATCTGTAGCTTCCTGCACAGCATCTGGTTAGATCCAGAAGCTAAAAACCAGGCTGGCATTGCAAAAAGACTATACATCCATCTGAGCACTGGGTGTATGCAAGGACATCCTGCTTTACTTCCCATCTGTATTCATCACCATTTCACATCTTTGGAAGTTCTCCTGAGCTCCTACTTGCATGCTATCCATTTCAGCATCTTTATGGGCTAGAATGCTTCATTGTTTCTTTGGG
The DNA here is from genome assembly GCA_013400735.1 of Pomatostomus ruficeps. Classification (NCBI taxonomy): domain Eukaryota; kingdom Metazoa; phylum Chordata; class Aves; order Passeriformes; family Timaliidae; genus Pomatostomus; species Pomatostomus ruficeps. Next base: position 60,172 of record VYZT01049982.1, on the reverse strand, counting down.
GTATCACACTTTGCCTTCTGATTTCAATATGATTTTTTTGGCCTCAGTGTTCTTACTAGATCTCCCCCGTGCAAATCTGAGAAGTTGTGAGGGACAAAACACATTCATTTCCATAAGAACATGAGCAGGCAAAAATATCAACTTGCTGCATTCCCCCATCTCCATTTTGTTTAAATAAATGGAGTTTGTTTAGTCCTTGTTGTCACTGTTGCTTATTCTTTCAGTCCAGTCACTTAGTGTTTATTCATTTAATAAGACCCCAGCTGAGTTCAGAGCACCATTGTGCTAAACTTCATTCAAAACAACAAAACAAGGACTGTCCTGCCCCAAACCCCCGTGCTGGGGAGCTCCTGCAGGGCACTGGAGCCCAGAGCACATTAGGAAGGAATTCTTCCCTGTGAGGGTGGGGAGGCCCTGGCACAGGGTGCCCAGAGAAGCTGTGGCTGTCCCATCCCTGCCAGTGCCCAAGGCCAGTTAAGATGGAGCTTGGAGCATCCTGGGATAGTGGAAGGTGTCCCTGACCATGGCAGGGGACTGGAACTAGCTGGTTTAGAGGTCTCTTCCAACCCAAACTATTCCATGATTCTGTGATTCCAAGTGCACACCTCTTCCCAGGGAGGCCAATAATACCCTGCATGCTCAGAGAAGGGCAGCACAGTAGAACAGGTATTATCTGCAGGTAGGGTACTGAGAGAGAACTGTGTAATAGCTCCATAAGTCTCTGCACTGCTCCATGAATCAATACAGGGTGTGAGACCCATTCCTGAACCTTTCATTTCTTGCTATGAGAAAAATATGCCCAAACTGTGCCCAAAAGGGTAACTTCATCCTCTTGGCATGCTGGCAAGTTTACAGCTACCCTGTTTTTTATGCCACTGATTCAATGGAGACCTAGATAGAGGCTACTTTTTATAAGGCTCTTTTGGTGAAAGGAAGGGCTTTTATAAATGAAAAGTTCCCTGTTTGTAGCACCCCTCCCGCCCTTCTTTTGGCTGGGAATCTGGTGAGGGTGTTGACACACAACATACTTTGGCAGATGTTAGCCCAGGCTTCAATTAGGAGGCCAACGTACACAACTGTCCTTCTTCTGTTTTGAAATCGCAGCTGTGGCGATATATATCAGTTAAACATTTTCCATTTGGGAGGCTTGCTGCCATCCACAGTTTAAAATCACCCTGCGAGCCAGCTTGCCAAGCCCTGCTACATCTTGCTAGGGTTTTTTTTTTCCACCCTCTCTCCTGAGCATAATGCTGAGGAGTGAGTCTGAAGGACTTAGGAACAAGCTAGGAAAGGCCATTTCTGTTTCAGTGCACGAATCTTGAATATGGGGAGCCTGGTTTAGTTGTAGGGGAATCCCAGTTTAAATCTTGGATGGGATATTTTTGAGCAGAGATGAATCAGTCAGTTAAAACTACTCTGCAGCTGAAGTTGCACCTGAATAAATATAAGTTGTCCTGCTAAACAGTGGTCGTTGATGAATGTGCCCCAGATTCTGCTTGGCCTGTTCACAAGGATGACATTTTTGTTAAGCTGTGACAATATGAGCATGTCACACGCCTGCACTGGTATGGAACTGAAAGAAAGCACTGCCCCCTGAGCTTCAGTTCTTCAGTGAAGGAAGCTGGCAGTGTGCAAAAGCCCCGTTCTGCTTAGAAATCGCAAATGCTTCATTCCATCCACAGCAGTTAAATGAAAACTTTCAGATGCAGAGAGCTGGGCTTCTAAAAAAGGGCAGCAGCCTTGGCCCAGAAACTTTAAAATGTACTACTCACAATACAAAAAAGCAGTGTCAGTGATGCTTGGTGTAATCTTTGGAAATTACTGAGATTGGCAAAAGTCTGGCATTCAGTGGATCTGAAAAGCTTCAGCTGCAGGGAAGTATTAATATTGGGAAGAGGGTGGGAAAGAGTCCACCAGCAAGTCCTGCAGCTCTCCACACATCCTCGCACCTGTGGTCAGGGGGGGAAAGCTTCCATTGCTTATTTTTCCCTTCATCCGTTTTTGAGGTACCTGGAACTGCTTTCACCAGGGGCCCAGCCTGGAAGCTGCAGTAGAATGCAGTGAGGTTTGGGGGAGTCTGCTCCTCGGGTCAGGCAGAGATGCTGCATTATTCCCAGGGATGACATAGCTCTTGGTTCAGCTACAGAAAACCACCAGAATTCTCTGACAATCATCTCACAGAAACATGGAATGGTTTGGTTTGGTTTGGTTTGGTTTGGTTTGGTTTGGTTTGGTTTGGTTTGGATTGGATTGGTTTGGTTTGGTTTGGAAGGGACCTTGAAGATCACCTAGTTCCAACACCCCTGTCACAGGCAGGGAGTCCCTTGGCTTCTCCTTTCCCCTTCATGATCCAACATAATGAAGTCATGTAGAAGAAGGCAAGAAATTACCTTCCACCTGGCAGATAGACTCTCCGGCACTCATGGGAGTTTAAGATGTTACTGACCCAGCTCTGCTCCAGCCTCTGCGGGAGGTGACCACCCCATACCAAAAATCAGCAGAAGGGAACACATACCCCCAGCAGTTCACAAGCAAATCACAGTCCAGTGTAGCCCAGCCCCACCAGGATTTACACTGAAACAGGTGAGGACTGAGCACAGGTTTTTGTCACCCAGCTCTGCAGCAGATCTGCAGAATTGTTCAGCAAAGAAGTAACGATCTTAAACTGCAGCTACACAGCTCTCCAGAGCTTGTCTGTTAAATCATTTAGTGCAGGTACAACAGACTGACCCCAGGAACACTTCTCTTTCCTGGAAAGCAGGCTCAGCATTGCCATCAGGCTGTCACTGCTTGAGGAGACTGATGTCTCGGGGAAGACAAGGAGCAGTCGGGGAGCCGGTGCCCGCTGCCGTCACGGACAGTGATCCCTGTGGGAGCTCTCGTTGCCTGACAGTGATTCAGCAGGAGCCGAGCGGCTGTGCCGTGCTCTGAGGAACTGTCAGTAAATTGCGTAGCCAGCATCCATGGCTTACACTGGTCACTCGGTTTGGCCATGACAGCTTTTCCTGGCACACCAGCCTGTTGTTTATGGCATGACTCAGTCTCAGCTGGCTTAGCAAGAAGGAGTGCAAATGTGTTACCCTGCCCGCTGCCCTCTCATATTGGTGTCACTGAGTCTGCCTCAAATTCCTGCTGGAGAACAGATGCTGCTTAATGTTTAGTAGGAAACATCCATCTTTAGATGCATCTGCTGGTATCTGTAAATATTCAAATGAGTAAAAATACAGACAAGATAAATTCATTTGTTCCTTGTTTGTTGAGAGCCTGGGAGTCTCAGAGTAGTGTGCAGAGTCCCAGTGACAGGCAGCAATAAGACCAGCTCCTTCCTGCCTCTCCTCTGCAGCTTCCTGCTTTACAGAGAGCTCCCATCCTGGTTTGGGTTAGCCTCCTCTCCCCAGTGCCTTGGCTGTGGGCAGAAGCCACAGATGGATGCAGACAGCCCAGGCACTGCAGGGCAGCAAAGAGGCTGTGGCTGGCAGCAGCATGAGCCTCAGAGCTCCGGCAGCCTGACTCTGCCTTGGTGTCTGTGGGTGCTTTATAAAAAGGAGAAAAAAATTTCTAAGATACCTGGGCACTGGGAGAAGCCTTCCCCTCTGTGTCACAGCCCCAGGGAGCTGTGCAAGCAGGGAGCAGGGCTGCACCAACATGAGACTGGCACTGCCCACACTGCCCCGTGGCAAGGAGCTGGGTCCCACTGTGCTGCTTGTCCTCCCTCGCCCCGCTCCCTTCTGCTGTGACCTTCCATGAGTCCCTTTCTCTCACCATCCATTGGCTCTGCATTTGATGGCAAAGGGTTGCATGCCAGAGGGACATCTCAGCTTCTCATTAACGAGTAACCACCCCCTCGAGGTTCGCTCTGCTCTGCCACAGAGTTGCTGACACCAGTGCTTAGTCACAGTCTGGGAGGCTTTATTTGGAATGAGGCACAGAAAGTGGCATTGGAAGAGGAAGCTTGAAGTGAGGCAGGAATCCTTCCCCTGAACAACATGTACGGAGATTTCTGAACCCTGGTGCAGGCTGCCAGGTCTTTGCCAGGCAGTGCAGCAGCTCAGCTGCTCACAAGTAGAGCTTTCTCATAAGCTTTTATAATCACAAAGCTTTGGGGCAAAATCGTTTCCAAACAAAAAAAGTTTTTAAGCACACACAAAACCAGGCCAGCTCAGACTAAAACAAAATCTGGCCATCGCTGTGTTTTGGAGCCTTGCCTTCCCTTAGGTTCCCTGGTCAGCGTGGCCCTTCTGCATCCCAGACAAAGGGCTCTTTCTCCAGAGGGCTGTGGGTCAGGCCCTAACCTCCCCTCTGAGCTCTCAGGAAGGCATGTGGTCCCGGCACCTTACGTGCAAACTGATCGAATAAAGAATCTTTCCCCAAATCACTCCTTAACTCTCTGCTTGCTGTGCTGGTTGTGAGTGTCTGGCACTTGGCAGCTGTGATGGAAATCCACGGCATTGACACGAGAAATAAATACAGAAAGGAAGAACAGTTGGTTTCTAGCAGCAAGAGTGGGTGTAAGGAGATCAGGCTTTAGTTCTGCAGAATTTCTGATGGTTCCTTCAGAAGTTGCTGAGACCCAGAACAGTTGCTGCTTTGTTGTGCCATGAACAGGGAGCTGCTAAGAGCACTCAACTGTCAGTCACCATTAGCTTTGTCCCCCTCATTTAATATAGTCCCTGTTTTATAGAGACACTGCTGTGCTTTTGGAACGTGGGGCCTCATTTGCAAAAAGGCTGAGGCTACAACTGCTCTTGAAGGCAGTGGGAAGGTACAGAGTACCTATAGGATGTTAAATATCCCCAAGAAACTGTTCTAAGCAAAACCTCGCCAAGGCTGCGTTTTGAACAGGCCTCTCTGTTCACTTCCCCACCTGTAAGAGGTGGATAATTTCAATTGCTCTGAAAACAAATTTGTGAAGCCCCCCAGATATTGTAGTGATACGCAGGGAAAAAAAAAAAGACTGTCAGGGGAATCAGTAATTCTGTTTTCAGGGCAGGGCTCAAGCAGAGTGAAATCAATGAGACATATTGACCCAGGAGGATAAAACACATGATGGAATAACTCAGTAAGAAGTGCCACCCTGTTGTTAGGGAGGGTGCTAGGAGGAACACACACAGCAGGCTGACATCCCTGCAGTCCGGAAACACTGGGAGTGTCTAACTTTAAAGTGCTGGATTTTGCAGTGTTGCTGATGTCCTTTAGCACAGGAGTATTGCTGTGTCTGTGCAGTGTGGATTAGGGCACCTCACAGAGCTGTTTGGATCCCAGCTGGTCTGCCATGGAGCCAGCTGTAGAGTGAAGATGGTATTTCTCTCACCTGAAGTGTTCTCTGGGGCAGAGCTACATAATACTGGTGAGGTGCTCAGAGAAAACAGCAGTGAGGTAAATAACACCCTGCTGTGGGCAAGCAGAGATTGGAAACACTGAGCAAAGCCATGGGGCTGTCCTGGAGGAAGGGAAGAGCTGGCTGGCTGGAGGACAGGCCATACAGTCACTCATCCTCCCTCCTTATTTGTGACCCATACTTCTTGCCAGTTCCCTCTTATATGGCCAGCTCTTCCCTTCTTCTTGGGGCAGCTCTTCGGACCCCAGAGAGTGCCTGTCTGCAGCGTTCACTGCTGGATTTCATTTGCAAACAGAAAAAGAGGAATTTTTGCACTTACATTGCTCTTATGCCTCACCTTGTCTGTGCCCAGCTGGGTCAGGGGTAGTGCAGCCAACATCAGTGTCCCACATTCCTGTATCAGTTCTGTTCTGCAGAGCCACAGGAACAGGGAAGCAGGCAGAGCCCACTGCATGCAGCCTTCCCCTTCCTTGTATTCTGGGGGAAGTGGGAGATAAAATATTTTACTCCATCTGAACCAGCCAATATGACTTGGACTTTCAGTATGACTCTCTACACAGTATGATCATTTGCTGTACACTCACTGCTGCTCCAAGAGCTAGTCCAAGTGTTTTGCAGAAGGAAGAAACTTACTTTTTTACTACTTTAGTAGTTACCAAAATAAAACTACAGCAACAAGCTGTCCTGCATAACAAAATCCTGTTCATGGGAGCTATGCCAAAGCAGAAAGGAATCTGTAGTTTAAACACAGGCTAGGACTGGATGTTGTATAGAAACTGAAGTGATTCAGAGGTACCTCTGGTCCTGACAAGGAATGCTTAGGCAAAAATTGTCTCTCTGCTCTTGCAGGTTCATGATATCAAATTTCAAGCTCCAACTTTGGAAGAAAAGGAATCGTGGATAAAAGCTCTTAATGAAGGGATTAATAGAGGCAAAAACAAGGTATTTGATGAGGTAAGAGCAACTGTTTTCAAACTCCTGTGTCTGTTCTCATCCGTGGCTCCTTTAGCTAAAAGCAGAACTTGCCTGAACCCCTGTTCTCCCCATCCTTCCTGCGTGCCAGCCATGGTCCGAGGAAAGAGAAGGATGGTGTGCAAGGTAGGGCAGGTTCCTTCCCTTCAGAGCTTGGGATCAGAGGATTTCTTGGAGTTCCCCTCTCCCGATGGAAGTGGCTGGTGCAGAGAAGCAGCTGCAGCACTGCGTTGTGTAGAGCTGGGATGCAGCCTGGAGAGACTTCCCCACGCTGCCATGACCCTCAGCCCCAAGCAGCCTGGAAATGGAGGGATTTGGTTAGGATATAGTCTCGTCTTCAGGACTGGAAAAGTCTGAAGTGACTCAGTCCACCAGCTATTCCGCCTGCAGTCTGGAGAGAAGTCTGGTGGAAAGTTACTCCCTGGCTGTGGCCAAACCTGCCTGCCTCTCAGCTGGCCCCAGCACACCTGCACTTCCAAATTCTCCTCCCATCCTGCGGCACAGAGGGGAGGATGAAAATTGCACAACCTAGAGCCTGTTTAACCTTGCCCTGCTCCCTCTTAGTTTGTAAATCAGCCCTGAGCTAAACCAAAGGAGAAGCATCTCTTCTGCAGTTCTTTTAGTAACTGAAAGGAAGTGAAGAAAACCACCACCTTTGGAATGACACAAGAAAAAACGAGCAGGGTAAGGAGGGACAAAGCAATCAGCAAGGTCTGTTTAGCAAAGGAAACCAAAACCATGAGTAAAAGTTTTGAGAAAAGGGCTAAGTGGTGTAGATACAGTGCTGGAAGTGTAAACTCTGAGAGGTTGGACTTTGCGTTTATTCAGCAGAGGGCAAAAGCATAAGGGTACAGTGGGCAGTGAACTCTGCACACCCTTCAGCAGCACTGTAAGGTGGGATCTCAGATCACCTCCCTGCCCTGTGACCTGGGCTTATCCTCCTTACAGAGGGAGCCAGCCTCTAATTCTAATTCATTCCAGTAAGGATCAAACCTCAGATTTAAAGAATTTCCACATAGGCCAGGCACAGGCTAATGGGTCAAGCCCTCAGCTGGCTTGGATTATCTCTTCTCGCCAAAGGAGCTGCACTTGGCCATACCAGCCATTTTTCTCTTTAAATCCCTATTTTACCCTCGCCAGCTTTCCTATTGTACAAAGTTGTGGTACCAAGGACACACAGATGTTTCAGTGTCCCTGGTCACTGGTGCTGCCTTTCCATGTGGAGCAGACTCCAGCCCTTGGCCGCCAAAGCGTGGGTGGGTGGTCACAGAGCCAGCACAGAGAAATACCTGTCAGGGCACTGGGACCTCCCTCCTTATGAGTGTGAGGCAGTGGAGTCCTCATCTGATTCCAGGAAATAAATTTGTTAATTCAGCTGGAGTTACAATTAATCCAGGTCACTGCTCACACCTTCTCCTCCACATCCTGCAGTCATTAGAGCTGTGGAAGGGAAGGGCTGTAATGAAGTGCTGCTGATACAGTTCACAGTCAGGTCATGGTTATTAATGAGCTTTCACCTCCAAGATGGAAACAGCAGTTTTGGTGCTGTGTTCTGCCACATGCAGGAGCTGGTCCAAGCATGGGGTGCAGTGAGGACAAAGCTCCTTGTGTCCTTTCTTCCCTGCCCCTTAGGTGGAGAGAAGTTTAGCCATTGCAAACCTCTGAGACCTTAAATATCCATCACAGACATGCAGGGCTTTGCAGGCAGGCTGTAACTGAGCTCTGAGGTAAAGACGAGCGGTGAAATATTCTCCAAATGCTTCAACATTTCATGTGTGACAGTGACAACTTTATAGACATATCTTGAGAAATTAATGACCCTCTTCCTCTTTTGTTTCCCTCTTCCCCCTGTTAAAGGTGAAAGTAGATGAGAGCCTTTCCTTGGACCACGTAACTCGGGACAGGGTGAAGGTGTCCCACGGACGCCGGCCACCCACGAGAAGTCACCTAAAGGAGGTAAGTGCTCCCTGTTGGAGTGAGCCATCCCACCTGCTGTGACCACCGAGAGCTGCTCCTTCCACTCAGGTACCACACCCCAGGGAAAACCCTGCCTGTGGACAGCCCAGGACAGGAAAGACTGCACCAGTACCTCTCTAACGAAGCTCCGGGTTCCCCTAGATCTCCCTCTGCTGCAACACGTTATCATATATTTAGCTTTTCATAACTCATAAGCTGCTTCACCATCTGGCCAGAGCCATTAGAGTTTCGTTTTCATCAGAAGAGACCGACGCTCCTATATTTATTTTCAAAGACGTGATGATTTTGTAGCCACAGTGGTCTGAAGGTAGAAGAACTGCATTGTCCATGGGGAGAAGCTGTATTTTTATTAAGCTAACTGGAGAAAGCAGACGAGCTTTCAAGCTTACAAGCCTTTCTCTAGGTCTGAAACAGAATACATTATTCTCCTAGGCAGTTTTATAGACTAACCTGTCTACTTTTAGCTGATTTTCTGGGTCTGTCACTTAAAAAAACCCCTAAAAACACAAAATAAACCTGCATTTCATTTCCAGGGGAGAGGTTCTTACTAATGTTTGATTCCTGTGATTTATGAAAAAGTTTCTACAGATAGATTGATATATTAACAGAGCATTAATCTCAAGCAAGGAAGGTTTTTAAATCAAACCTTCTTTCTTCAAACTTCCAAGACTGTGACTTATGTGCCTGCACAACACTCAGATGACCCTTGTGCAGAAAATGAGATGCCTTGAGACTTTTTACTTTGCATAGAAATGGAGGGAGAGTGTCTCTCCCAGAGAAATGCATGAGAATGAATCATAGATTCCCATCCTCCAGAAAACCGCAGAAGAAAACATGACAAAAGTCACAGCAACAATGAATGTGGATTCTGTTGCCTAATACGGGTTCAGTAAGGCCTTCCCTAGGCACTAAAAACATCTCTCTTCCCTGCTCAGATCACGATTTTCACGAGATACCTCTGAGGTTAATACCTCTAAGACTTCTCACCCTCAGCCAAAATCAGGGGAAACTGGCTTACAAATTTAGAAACGAGAATGAGCGGAGAGCGCCTGCAGAAAGATGTGTATCATGGCTGCTGGCTGCAGATTCGTGAAGGAAATGGCATGAACACGGATTTTCAGTGTGCAAAGCAGGCCAGGTGAGGATGGGTCAGGGCCAAGCTGCCAGGATGCAGCTTGCCTCCATCTCTCTGATGGGCTGGAGAGGCAAAGAGAGGCTTTAACGAACCTCTCTGCACTGCAGGAGCCTGGCCCTGGCTGCAGCTATGCCTTCGTGTGGTTTTGGGTTCCCTCACACAGGAACTGTCACCGCGTTTCTCCCTGTGGGGCACTGAGCTTACACGCCACAATGTCTTTGCTAAGTCCGTCCTTTTTAGGAAAACCTCGCTAACAGTGAGATTTGCACACAGCCTGTGGTCTGAAGGAGGTTTAACCAACTGAGGCTTGGCCCTGGTAAGGCAGGGATGACATAAGGTTGGAGGAAGCAAGCAGAAGGCAACAGGATTACAATCCCTGGCCAAGCAATCCAGAAAGATCAACTTGGTTTATGACAAGCTCAAAAGCAGAATAGGGAGCCTTTGGGGAGGCACATTGTAAATTAAGGGGGCAGAGGGATCCCACTACCACAGGACAAAGAATAAAAAGGCAGAGCTTCACACTAGCGCCCACAGGAAAACCGAGAAATTGGGTGATTGTGGAACAAGCTTTAAGACATTCTTCTCAAAGGAAGTAGTAAAATAAGTTCTGCGCTTTTCTTAGAATCAATGACTGGTTTGAGTTGGAAGAGACCCTAAAAATCATCTGCCAGGGCAGAGAACCTTTCACTAGACCGGGTTACTCAGAGCCCCTTCCAGCCTGGCCTTGAACAGTCCATCCCTGATGGGGCGTCCACATCTTCTCTGGGCAACTTGTGCCAGGGCCTCACCACCCTTACAGTGAAGAATTTCTTCCGAATATCCAATCTGAACCTGCCCTCTTTCAGCTTAAGGCCATTCCCCCTTGTCCCATCACCCCATGCCCTTATGAAAAGTCCCTCTCCAGCTCTCTTGGAAGCCCCTTTAGGCACTGGAAGGGGCTCCTAAGGTCTCCCTGAAGCCTTCTCTTCTCCAGGCTGAATGGCCCCAACTCTCAGTTTGAAGCAGCAACCCCTTGCTTGCCATGCTGATTGTGAGGGTTTTGCACTCTAACTTGAAGTTAAAGGATGAAACACAGGATCAATGATGGGATAGATATTGAAAACTTTCTCCCTTGTTTTTCAGGCTGCCAAGTGCACATCAGATGGTATCCTGCGACTAGATCTGGATATAGTAGACAATGGACCACCAACCTTTGATTCCACTGTCAGTGAATGTGACAATGAACCACCTCAAAAAGAAACTCCAAAGCCACCCATGCCACCTACAAAACCCACTGGCACAAAAGAAAACCAGGAGGCAGAGAACAATGTTCCTGACCAGGAACATAAAAAACCTCTGTCTCCTCCGTTGCCTCCCGATAAGAAGCTTAAGGAAGGCATCACATCAAAGGACAGTGAAAACGCCAAGGAAGAGGACTCTCTAAGGCCAGAGGAGAATGTGGAAGAATCCCAAGCACCAAGTGAGGAGAACAAGGAGAACCATATTGAAGTCAGCAACAGGGTTATAGCAAAACCTCCAGTTCCGCTTCCTAAGAGCGTGCCAGACAAGCTGAAAGTAGCTTGGGACCAACCAACCATTGAACCTAAAAAGACAGAAGACTTGGAAGCATCAGGAGAGGATGGCAAAGACAACCCGGCTGAGATTGCTGCTGCAGATGTTACAAAGCCTCCTGTTCCCCCTAAGGTTTTGTCAGAGAAAATGCTTGCGACAGTGAACTCCAGCCATGGTGACCTGGAAGCTGGGGGCTGGGAAGAGCAGGAGTCTGGCAGCTCCAAGCCCCCGGTGAACGGGATCACAGCCAGCGAGGTAGCAGAGTTCACATCCCCAACAGCCGAAACAGAAGAAGGAAATGGGAGGACCGCAGCTGAGAAGGAACAGCAAACTTCAGCAGAAGAGACAGAGACTTCCTTAGCTACAGAAACAGACCATGAGAGTGTAAAAGAAGCTATTGAGAAGAAAGATTCTACAGAAAACACTTCAGGTCTCAAACTCCGCTGTTCTTCTCTGGGAGATTTGCTGTCTGATTCCAAAAATAAAAAGAGAGCACTTCCAGGCCAAGGTTTCCCGAAGGATTCCCATCAGTGCTTAGCTAAAATGGAGGAGAAAGTTGCTAATGAAAGGGAAAAAGCAGAAAAGCTTCTGCAGAAGGTTTTACGTGAAGGGTTGGAACAGGCCCAGGAGGGGAATGGACCCCCAGTGATGGCAGAGACGTTGCTCAATGAGGCAGTAGAACAACTTCGGCAAGCTACACAAGTTTTGCAAGAAATTAAAGGTCTTGGAGAACTGCAAAAAGAAGGAATACAGAAACAGAAAGAAAAGCAAAAGGATCTAGTGACTCTTTATAGGAGAAGTGCTCCGTGACACACTCTGCAGAGACTTCTTTCCCAAAATCAAAACGAAACATTTGCATTTATGATTTGTACCATTGCTAGGCCAGTGTTTAAAGGTGGTGTTTTGCTGTGCACACACCATGTTTGTGGGACAGAATTGAGCTTTCAGTTATAGCATCTTTCTTTCTTCATGTTGTACATACCAGTCTGGTTCTAATCCTCTTAGCACAGCAGAAGGTTACAGGACAGTGAACAGTTTCAAAAATGTGAATGCTCTTTAAGGATTCTGTCCAAAGTCCTTTCAATGGATCAGGCCTTAAAAATTACTGGTAATCAGACCAAGCCAGATTTTTGGAAAGGAGCAGAATGGCTATTCTAGCAAAAGCCCATGTCTCTCTGTATTTACAGACAAGCAAATACCAGATTACACTGGCACCTATCTGGTTTTCCCAGTTAAATCATTTAAGGATAAATGTAGTCAGTGTTTGTTTGCTTGCTGGCACAGTTTCCCAGACCACCTGGCCCAGTGACACCTAGGAATGTAAAGATAAACGGTTTAATCTTCTCCAAAGATACTCATAAAACCACATCCACGGTTAAAAAGTGACCTCACACAGAGGCAAACCAAACTGGCCAATTCCTGACTCCAAGTAGCGTCCCTGATGTGGAGCAGCTGTATGAAGGCGTTTTGAGGCTGGCTCTGCGGCACTTGAGGTGTGCTAAGCACTGCGTGAGTGAACACAAGTCTCAAAGCATCACTGCCAGGCAAGGATTGATTGTTCCTCTGTCATTAATAGGGAAATTGAGGTAACACTTGGCCTGTGAAGGTGTCTTCTACCAGGACAACACATTTATTGAGGACCATACCTATCTGGTAATTCTGAATCCCATCAGTGTGGTTAGAAACAAATAGCCAGGCATTTGGAACACTTGTGTCCAGGAGATGCCCAGGAGCTTCCTCTAGGAGAGCTGTCACTAAGAAGCTTTGGGGATGTGTGTTCCCTTAGTGTTGTAACTGACAGGAGCATGCACATCAGGCAGTGGGTCTGGATGGGGTCCCCCTTCTTTACCTGAACACATCTTCACTGCTGTGTCCTGGCCAGCCTGAGAGCCATGGTTTGGCCCAGATCTCTCTAATTGACACACATGGAGGGAAAGGCATTTTGCACAAAAAACTTTGGGGCTGGTCCCAGTGGCTTAAGGACATGAAAATAAAAGTGCATTGCCACAGAAGGGTCTGAGGAAGGCATTGCAGAAGGCTCCAGCGTAATTCCCACAGCCTCCCCTGTTCACCTGCTGGGAGCAACCACAGTTCCTGTGGTCTTTAGTGATTACAGCAGTGGCAAAATCGTGTTTTTGCACTGCTGCTGCACAGCTCCAGACCTGATCTGGGTCCGTTCCCCTATTCTTTTTAGTTGCCATGAGAATTCTGCCCAGAGGGCTTCTCCTTTGCTTGAGCCAAGTTCTGGAAACGTGGAAAAAGGTGGATCTCCCCAGTCTGGTTTTAAGGAGTGACACATTACCTAAACTCTTTTCTCTCATTTGCCAGCACTTTGTTCTTAGCTCAGACATTTCTTTCTCTTCTAATTTCCCAGGTCCCACAAGTCTGCAGGGGGCTGCAAACACCACCCGCAGCAGCAGTAAAGTTTCTTGAGCCTCCTCTTAGGCTAGGCATAGGTACTTCAGGTCTGAGCACAGAAAGGTTGTCTTTGGGCTTCTAAATATCCTGCTTTTCACCACCTGGAGCCAGCAAGACAGATTATGACCATAACTGATGCTTCTGCCTCTTTTGATTAAACTAGCCTTGGTTTTGGTAGTCAGTCCCCCTCTCAAGGCAGCCATAGATGTTTCATGAGAGTTCACTTGTTATTCTGTCACATGGAAAATTCTACATAGTCAAACACTCAGGGCTCAGGTGCCAAAAAGCTTTGCTTTGAGACAAGAAGTTTCCAGTGTCCTAAGCCCACCCCGAGGCACACAGCCCGGAGCAAACTCTGGATCTGTGCCATTTGCTGCTGTAGGTTCAATGTGAACTATGGGTCATACTCACCTTTCCAGACACACCTAGGACAAGGGCTAAGAACACAGACGATACTCAGTGCCTATCTGCTATCTAAATGTATTTTTCTGCATGTGCACTTTTGTTTACCGAACACTGTGTGGTATGAATGTGAGCTGTCAGAACCTGGTGTGCACTGGAAGTCGAGGGACATCAGCTCCAGAGAGCAGGCAGGCTTTTGCAAGATGCAGTTCTGTAACACGAGACAGATGGGGGAAAACCCAGTTCACACTAACAGGGATATACACAAACCAGGGCAAACACTGGGTACAGGTTCATATCCCAAAGCTGAAGCCAATCCTCAACTTCAGGACAGGCAAATCAAAGCCTGGAACTGAAATCCAGGAGAATGACAACAGCTTATGGGGTAGCTCAGTCTCCTAATTTATACACAAATGCTTTTGCTCTCCCCAGTGTTTTCTTGTGGCAGTGTGTTCTGTGGATACTCGTCTGGTGAAAATAGCCAGACACTCCCCTCTGTTACAGCCAAACCTACAGGATGTGCTTATATTTACTGTATATTTTTATATTATACTCAATATTCTAATGAATAAATGTCTGACATTTTACTGAATACCCATCAGTAGGAATTCTAACAGATAAATACCCTAAACCTGTTAGGAAATGGGCAAATTAAATCACTTTACAAGCTACAGCTAATTACTGTATATGCTGTACTAACAGATCTTACTAGATTTGTATTATGTCTTGTAAATAGGTATAACTTAAGTGGAATCTCTGTATCACCCAGCAACTTTACTGCTGCAAATGCTATGTTAGAGACTCCTGGTTTTAACTATTTTTTTTTCTAATAGGTTTAGCAGTTTCAGTCTAAACCATCCAGCCTTCTATGGCAACTCCCATCTTCAGCGTACATCCTACCACCATGCACTTTTTTTTCTTTTTTAATCTTCCTTTAAACATGCATTTAAACTTGCATCTAATTCCTGGCTGCACTAAGGCTGGGGGGTTTTGTGCCTGAAAACCCTCCGGGCTTGGAGTGCTGGAGTGTGAGTCTGTGCTTTGGGCTGTGCCACCAGTTTACATGTCTGTGACAGGAAGGAAGTGAGTTTGCAAGTGAGCAAGTGTGGATGACGATCTGAAAAGCAGCTGCTGCAGCCCGTGGAAAGGCAGCACTTTGTCTCCTGCTTGTAAAGAGCTTTGAGATTTGGCAATAAAACCTCCTTTTAAAAAATCTGCTGTTTCAGAGTCATTTGTTCTGAAGTGGAGCAAGGAAGCGCCACCAGAAGCAGCACATTAAGGCTTTGCTCTGGAGAAGGGAAGGCAGCACAGGCTGTGGTCGGGCTGAGGTGAGCTTGGTGCTGTGCTAACCACAAGACAGGAGGAAGGAGAAGCGCTGGGGGCCGCAGCTGGCACAGAGCTGGAGCTGCTGCTGCACACAGAGCAATTCCTGACTCATCCCTGCCTGCCAGCTTGGCTGCCCTGGCCAGGAAGCACGGCCAAGGCCGGGATCTCCTTCCGGAAAGCTGTGGGAAGCATCACCTCACCAAGTGCAGTCTCCAGCAGAGCTGGCTGGGCTGCTCTTAACGCCTTCACGTGGACTCGCTGGTGTCTACAGAATGTGGAGCCCACTCAGCACTTGTTCCCCTGGTGGTGAGCAACACCAGAGCCTTGTTCCTCTGCCCAGATGCCAGGAAGCTGCAGCAAGAGAAGGAGGCGGTATCACAGTGACTGCTTCCCTTCTGCACAAACCGGTCAGAAATTGGTCAGTAGGTTCAAAAGTTACGAGGAAGCAGGGAAAAGAGTGCAAGTGTACATACCATCCTGTTGCACAATAAGAACATTCATTTGGGTGAAAAATTGTGGTTAGCAAACCCTCTAACCTCTTGTTGGGAAGGGGGCTGTTCCTCAAAGGAATCCCCAAGACACAGGGGTGATTTCTACAGATACGCTGTAGAGAAAGGCACTCTCTTTTTCTCTCATTAAGAAAACATGCAACACATCACATCTTGGCCTTAAATTGCTGTTGGTGAGGAAGGGAAATGTCTAGCACTATGTAAAACAATAAAAAATGTAAAAAAATGCAAAAGAAAACATACATAGTATTGGCATATGAATAATTTGCCTGACTTGCCCTTCATTCAATGGATAGTCATGGGTTACTGGTTCAAAGAGACTGTCTTGTGCAATAGACTCTGAAACAGACAATGCAGGTCCTAGATTCCTTACTGTGATCCTACAGAACTCAATAATTTGCAACTGAAAAGGAGCAGAAAGATCTCTTCCAGTCCCAGGGGCCAAAAGATTTACTACAGCCTGGGCTAGCCTACACTGATGACTAATTATTCTTGCTATTAAGATCTCGTGTTTTATCTTAAATATGAGTCATCAACAGTGAAGCTCTCCAACATTCCCCCTTTCCAGTTTAAGAGTCAGAAAATTCGTAGACACAAAAGGTACCCACGGTGTTTAGAGAACGGAGATCATTGTTTAGTTATGCTGTGAAAATTCACACACTTGAAAAAGCCAGTGCTTAATTTATTCCAGGAAACTTAGTCACTGGGCTCTAAGCGCCTTACCTCACAGCTAAGCAACCCACCATATGCCTGTGACAACCACTGGTAGGTGATGTTACAAAACATTAACAATTTCATGCTCAGCCGCAGTCCTGATGTCTGAGATCAGTGTTAGGTCCTTCAAGCCGTGTGTTTCCATCCCTTCCTGGGAATCAGGGACCCAGCCCCACCAGCTTCCCTTCAGGGAGCAGCCAGAAGCTATGCAGCATCAGTGCCCTCTGCCTGAGCTAACCCAGCTGGGCAGCTCAGAGGTTGTAAACACAACATCTGAAGAAATGGTGAAGGAATTCTACCTTGGTGCATCTTTACTAAAGATGATACATAAAACACATCTTTACACATATAGCAAAAGAAAAAACAACTGGTATATTGCAAAATGCCATTTGAAAGAAGTTATTGCAAGAGGGGTGGATATCAACAGATGATCTCATTGACTAGGTAAAGTAAAAAAAACAAAGTTAGCTTTATTTGGTGAAAAAAACCTTCTAATTAGAACAGTACTCCAGGCCCAGGGTGGATGTGTTCTAGAATGGGATCCACCGAGACACTTCCATCGCTGGGATTTCTTAAGAGCAGATGTGCAGGGAAGGTGGGCATACCTCACCTTCTGCACAAAAAGGCAGATTAAACCATGGCCCGAGGTCCTTCTCAGCCATACGGTTACCCCAGGACACTGGCAGAAGCCTCAGCACCAGACTCAGGGAGTGATAAACCTCACAGGCTACTCAGCTCTTTAACCCTGGCTTCCCTCTCACTGAGGAGTTGTGAGATGATAAATGTGGTGCCCCTACAGACCCTGCTCACACCTCCGCAGCCTGGCCTGCTCTCCCAAAATGTGTCCTTTTCTTCTGCTCCAGATTTCAGTTCACATCTCTCCCTACTTTTCCATCTCATGCCCCTTCTCTGCCAGAACAACTGATCTCTAGAAAGCTCAACACTGTGTTGATAGAAACTTTCCATAAGTTTTAGTTGTGCTGCTGCCAAGAAAATCCTTACTCCCACCTTCATCAGATTCACAATCCAGTTTCTACATCTCCTGCATTGACAATCCCCATTTTTGCATTTCCTATTTCCACCCCACACGAATGAAGGATAAGTTTGTGCTTTGAAACATGTGCACTCTTCAAAGTCAGGAAATTAATTTTAAAATTATTAGCTCAAAATAGATGAATTAAAGGAATCAAAATGTTCAGAGCTAGAACTGGCTCTGTTGGTGCTTCTTTTATAGCGTCTTCCAGTACAAAGACCTAAAGGTGTTTTGTGGCCATGAATTAATTTTGCCTTGTGGTGCAGCCAGGAGAGATGATGGAGCTTCTCACCCTGCAGAATGAAGGCAGGGGCACAGAGCATTGAAGAAGTGAGCTCCAAACCCATTCTTCTGCAGCAGATACTTTTATTTTTAGTTGGTGAACTAGTGACATTTTGCAATAAACATTAAATAACCAGAATATCAGATGACCACATGAAGTGCTCCTAAAAACAGAAAACAAACAAACAAAAACAGCCAATTCTGAGAATTTGTCCTTTGATGACTTTTCTAACCCTTAGCAGGGATTGGAATGGACCTCCAAATCCTGCTTGTTTTGAGCAATATGACTGTTAAAGGATTTTTATTCCCAGCCCATAAGTGGATAAGACATACTATGAAAATACTGAATATATCTCTTATATCTACAATATTGTTCATTTAAAACAAGAAATAAGAACTTGAAGTATTTTGGAGATGTTCTGGGGGAAAAGACAAGGCCATGTGGAGCAGAGACTATCAGGAGAAGAGGTCAGAGGCAGGAAGAGGGAAAGACGTGGGAATGCAGTGCCAAGTACCGGCTGTCATTCACGGGTAAGGATATGACATTTATGCAATGCAAACAGATCCAAACTCTCCTTCCCCACAGAACTACACAGCAGGGCATATCCAGAAATCAGGATATTTGAATGCTGATGAGGGACTTTCCTTTACCCTTTATTGAAACATTTAATTCCCTCTTGGTCTCTAAATATTTTCAGATGCTTGTGAAGTTCTTAGCTGTATTAATATTTTTCACTTCCCTTTCCACAAAAACTCTAGTTTTGGAGGAAAGATATTTTTTTTCCCTTACAGAGAAACGTGCCTTGCACAGAAAGAAATGTTTCTTAGAGGACAAATGCTAATCTGTTTTAGATACAAGTTTTCTAGCACACCACAGCACACTGGGATATTTATCACTGAAACTGATAAAACATGAGAAGATATCCAAAAGTTCAACAGATATGCAAGCCAGCATGACTAACTGGGCAAGGATCTGTGCAAACAAAACTGCAAGTTCCTCTGCTATTTCATTCGCAATAAGAAATGAGTTTTGAAATACTGGCAAAATCTTTTGGGTTTGTTTAGACCACATCACCATGACAGCAAAGCACTGCCCAGTTCTTCATGTATTGTACAGCTTTGCAAGAGACAGTGGTGAGGGGAAAATGAAGCCCAAAGGAAAAAACACAGCCAGATGTCAGATGGGAGATCACAGGAGATACCCCAGCCTGTGGATAACCTTCCTGTCCAACCAGAGAGCTTCTGATGGGCTCTTTCTCTGGAGAAATGCTGAATTTTCAACAGCATGGGTTGAATTTCCTGAGCAAGGCAAAATATTCCACTTGTTTTCCATGTCCAAGAGCAAATGAATTTGTGAAAGGTCACCAATGCAAACTGGGACAACGTGAAAGCTCTTTCAGTCGAATCTAGGCAGACAAAGTAGGATTCCTGTCCATTTCATTCAAAATGAGGCACAGGGTTGCAGCCTGGCTCCTCTGCTCCTTGAAGGGGCAATGTTTCATTCTCAGATGATCCAGTTAGGCCATGAGCTGTGGTTCATTTATTTTGGCTCAAGACAACAGTAGCTACACAGGTGCAGGGTTGGTTTTTTAAATGAGAGAAAATGCCTTTTTCCCACACAATCCCAGTAAATTTTCTGACATCAAAAGGAATCCCTAGAACATCTGTGGGGACTCTGGTCTCATTCCTGTGACAAGTTTGCATTCAAGAGTGTCATGTTCTTCTAGTAAGCCGCTTGTTTGGAATGGAAGTATTTTCAGCACTAAACACAAGAGATGTAAATTTGGGGGCTTGCGGCCAAGGCCACCATTCCTACAGAATGGAAAGAGCACAGGCTGTTCTCTACGGCTCCTGTTGTGCTCACTGAGACAGAGGCAGAGGGCAACATCCTCAGCAGCCCCATCCTGGTTAGACATCTTTCCCGTGGACTATGAGACATGTCAGCAGAATAGAAGGAATTTCTCAGCCTTCAAATCAGGACCCTTGGAGGACCCTTCCCATTCACCACAGTGAATAACAGCAAATTGAAATGCAGCCACTGCCTACCCCAGTTTCCTGGCATTTAGCAGACACTTGCATTGGCTAATTATCATCAGTCCTATCCTACCTAGAGCTCCCAAATACTGCAACAAACTGCTTTAGGGAAGAACACGCACATGGGGTCTGCACGCGCCATAAATACTGTGGGAATAGATAGCAGCTGGGTTTGAAGATGTAGCATCCACAGATTGGTTCTGCACAAATGCACTGATGAGGAGAGCCAGCCATGGAGTTCTGACCCCAATTTCTAGATTCAGCAAACAACAGAGACCAACAGAGTTTAATTATTATTTTTTTTCCAAGCGGTTGGGCACTCAGCTGAGTTCCTGTGGCTCTAACTCAGCTGTGTTACAAGCGATCTCCAGCAAGAAGGCACTGGAGCAGGAGGTAATTGAGGGTTGGCTCCCAGAGGGAATTTTCCCTTAAAAGGATAACTACATTGTCATGAAGAAACCAGCTCACTTCCACTGCCCGCAGAGCTTTTTGCAAACACGGCTGCCAGAGCTGGGGGCGGTGGCGGGCATTAAGAGCAGACAGCCAGGAGCAGCAGGGCAGTGCCTGCTCCCTCCGTGCTACAGAACTACTGCAGCCTCTCTCAGCCACGCTCTGCCATGAAGGGCAGCAGGACACACAGGCAGCCCCAGGAGGTCACTTCAGTGCCTTGTAAAAAGAGGCCAACTCCCATCATCTGCTCGAGGCAAAAAGAAACCCAAGTGAGAGATTGCAACCAAAAAACCCACCCTCCCAAGAAGCGTTTGCACTCAAAATGAGCAGTATTTTCAGAGAGGGGCAGGCAGTGTGCCAGCTGAAAGCAAGCCAAGGAATATTTCCAATTAAATATTTTTCCACCAGAAAAGAACTGAAATCCCAGCTTTTCATTTGAGAGTCTGTGGAACAATTCTTATCAAAACGCTGAAGATGGGATCCAGGAGAATGATGAGAGAGCAGAACTGCATGGTGGCCTCTCACCCAGCAGCAGGCTGCTGAGAAGGGAGAGCCAGGTTTAAAGCCAAGTTTCCCCTTGGAATACTCAGCCTAGTGACTTGAACCTCAGCTTCCCACAACCAAGAGGAAACTGCCTTAGCTCTGACACAGCCCTGCTCCATACCCAGGATACCTCCTTGTCCTCCGGACAGCCCACCCAGCTGGAGCTTTGCGCTGTACTCTCCTGTGCAGTTTGCACAGGGAATGAAGCTGAAATGAGAAAGGCTGGGTTTGGCCACGCTGTAGTGGCAGGCACCAATCCCCACCTCACAGCTAAAGCTTCTCTTGGGTGAGGTTTTGTACTCTGACTCATGCTCCTGCGGTCTCTAGCACAGGATAAGCCACCTATCACACTGCAAGAGAAGGAACCAGGGCCTGGTGTTTCCCCACACCCTGATGAGAGGACAAAATATATGCAAGTGAGCAACAGCCAGGTCTGAAGTGAGCAGAGACTCCTGAGCTGGCACTGCAACAGAGGCTTACACAGAGTAAAACACCGTCCCTTTCTTTGGGGACTGGCAGCCCACAGAACCCCAAGCAGCTTAAGTCCTTCCACTGCAGTGGGGACTCCAGCCCAGAGAGTGGGTGAGACAGATTTCTGGTGACCAACAAGTCATCCCTGCTGGAAGCAGGACCTCCTAGCACTGAACACCTTTAAGAGACAGATCACCAGCAACCTCCTCCAGACCACAAAGGTCAGCTCAGGAGCTGCAGCAATTCTGCAGCTGCTCCCAGTTCTGCCTGGTGGTTGCTCCATCTGGTCCCATCCTGTTGCTACCTTTGTGAAGTGTCCACTTGAAACCGTCCCATTTCAGGAACTCCACAAATAGCCATGGATATTCAGCACACTTCCTCTTTGCTTTAGGGGGTGGACAAATTCATTTTCTAATCAGTTTTCCTCTGTAGAAAGAAGTATTAAAAGCTTCAGCAGGATAAGTGTGTTAGTGTTGATAAACAGAAACTCATCCAGAGGATAACAGCAGAAAGATGGAGAATTACAGGTGGCTACAGGCACAGACTGGTTGCCATTTGGCTTTTCCTTTCTATGAGTAACAGCAAGAAAATGAGTCAGACTATGGCTGAGTCACAGCGAGTGAATATAAACTTGCTTTTCAGACCAAGAGAATCTGGGCAGGTGGAGGAAGAGCTCTGTATAATCTGCCCTGGATAAACACAGCATGGGTCCCTCCACGTGCAAGTCCTGCTCCAGGCCCTAGGATCTGCAAGCCTGCCCCAAAGGAAAACCCCGTGGTGGAAATATATGATAAACATATGACAACATCTGCCTTCTGTTTCCTGTGCTGTGTACGGATTATCTCTCTCTATAGATAACCCTGTCCTTCTCAAAGAGAAAGCTGGGGTTGTGCTTAAAAAATGCTGCAGAGACCGGTGACAATTTGAATCAGTTCATTCTATACCTGTTCTCAGACCACGAGTATCACCACATCTCAGCACCACCTGCTCGACACTTGAGCGATGTGATTACACATTTGCCCGGGGTTGTTTCTTCCCTCATCCCTCCTCAGCACTGAAGCCAGAGGCAGAATAGGCAAAGTGTGTTTTCTGCATTCACATGTGCTCTCTCCACACACAGAGCAGATCTGACGCCCAGCTGAGCTCCCCCACCTCCTCTCCACTGATGTCATTATTTTCCATGTTGCTTGTTGTGCCCAGCAGTGAATGGGAATGCAGAAGTCCCTGTCAGAACTGTTCCTGCACTGATCAGCAGCAACTCAAGCAGAGGACATTAAAGGGAAGCCTGGTGGGCTGCAGTAAAATAAAAATCATCAGGCTACACTTTGACATCAGCAGAGCTCCTTGTAGAACACATGACTCTGGCTGCTGTCCCAGCCCCCTCCAATTCCAAGACCATAAAATTACTCATTAGGCTTGGAACAAAACGCTCTCGGTGCACTTGCATGTGGCTGGAGGCAGAGACAGATGTTTTGGGCTCTGGAAGAAAATTGCTGAGAGACAGAAATGAAACACTTCCAAAGCTGAACTGTGCTCTGCCTGCTCCTGTTGGATTCCATGATTTTCCATGCGGTCAGATTAAAAGGGAAGTGATGGCATCACTGTGCAACCCTTTGCTTCCACTTCGTTTTTATTAAATCCTCAAACACAATTTTCTGTTTCACTTCAAGTTTTGCACTGAGTCCTTCAGCATGGCGTAAGAGCAGCTCAGGGCTGTGCCTCTGGAAGTAGGTTTCAGCACTTTCGGTTTATGGTTAAAAGATCCTACATTTCAGCTGCACTTTTTGCCTTGAAAAGAACAGGGAGAGATTGCCTTTAGGAGCCAGACGGTCCCCAGAGGCCCAGGAAGCAGAGGATCCTCCCTCTTTTTACACATGCAGTAAAGCGAGAATAAAAACATTGCCTGCAGGCATGTCAGTGAGGGGATTAGGATTCCCGATTATTGCTTGGTTTATACGAGGCAGCCGTTCCCACTTCCCATAACCAAACACTTGCTCAGTTAACGATCGCATTCAAACCAGGGAGAGCCGGGACTCCAGCTCCATCACACCATTCCTCTTCTTAAATTCAAGAAACAATATTCTGCCTTGAGATCCTTTCCTGCTACATTTGCTTTTGGTCACACAGTAGATGTTTTGAGACTATCCTAGTGTTATGTTCCTGGCTTTGAAAGACCAGGTTCCATGATTCCAGTAAGGCAAACAGTTCAAAGCACAGCCAGAATGACCATTGTGACCTGATCATCACCGTGAGACACAGATTGTCAAACCAGTAATCTCCCAGCTACTGGTCAAACCTGGCACTCAGGCACTAAGAGAGTTTGAATACAATGGGCTCATATAGACCTCCCTCAGCCAAGCATCACAGAAATAACAAATCTTTTCTCCTACAGTTATTTCTAATATATCATTCAGGTACAAAAGATACTGGGGAGGTAATTTTTTGCCTCTCATGTATTCCTGCAGGATAGATGTGAGCCCAGTTCTTCACAGCTGGAAAAAGAATATACCGAGTTGGAAGATGTAGTGGACTCATGTCAGTAAGCTCTGCGTGGAGGTCAGGGATCAACAGGAGTGGCCGGACTGTCAGGACAACCCCTGCCACAGTGCTAATTACATGTAAGCTTCACTTTCAAAGCTACATAGAAGCTTAAGCTCATTTATCTTTACAAGGGATTTAAAGGCCTATCAGCTTTGGGAAGTGAGAGTGACAGGAGAGGGAAGTGCCAAATCACCAGCTGAAACCTCCAGTTGCTGTTAATATGGACTGAGCTATCTGTGTCAGCACCGCGCAGCACACTGGCAAGGCTCACTCACCAACCCCCTCTGACATCTCTGCCTGGTTCCCTGAGACTTTTTCTTACCAACAAACAAACAAACCCTTCAGTTTCTCTAACATGATTTCCTCCCAATCCCATAATACTGGATTATTCCTAAAGCTAAAGCAAAGAACATCACTTTGTGATTCAGGCTGCTTCCCGAGCTAGGAGCAACAGCTCTGCTAAAACACCTCCTTCTGTGCTGTCTGAAACACTACACAGCATGAGCAGAGTCTGGAAGGACAGGAAAAATGGAATTACAGGCTCGTGAAATGGACACTGACAAAAACCTGAAGTGTCGAGCTCACTCAGATGGAGCCTGTGTTTAATCCAGTCATCAGACCGTCTCTGTTTAGTTAAATATTTGACTTCAGAATTGGGCCTGCATTTTTATTGGCAAAGCTTCCAAGCTCCACAGGTCCCTCAAACAAGCTGTTCCTCTGTGGAAGCCTTGCAAGGAAATGAATGCAGCCTTTGAGGAAACTGCTGGAACCCTTCTCAGGCTTCCCGAGTGGGTTTGTGGAGTCCCGTTAGGTGTCCAGGCCTTCTGAAAGCTTCGTATGTTGAGCATTAGAAGCTACAGGGCTGATGTTTGTGTGCATTTCTGGGATGTTCCCAGAGGAGTTCTGGCTCCGCAGCATGTCACAGGAACAGAGTTATCAAAGAAAGCACCAAAAATAACCTCGTCTACAGAACAACTAAAAGCCAAACCCAGACAAAAAATAAATAAGCTGGAGCCACACATGAAGCCATGTAACGTGTATTCCATTCTAATGGGACATATCTGAAAGAGCACAGAACTGGCATGGTTGGTCCCTTTCACACACCCACAGCAGGGACATGAAGCAGCACAAACGTACAATTCCTCATGGCATCAGTGGCAGCCGTGTACCACAGTGCCCAAAGATCTGGTGCAGGTGCTGCCAGGCAGAGCCCACGGTTGCTATCTCAGCACGCTGGGCTGTTTGACACCCTGTCATGTAAAACCAGTCCACCAGCACTGAAAGAGGAACGTGGTTATCCCCTCTCCCATGCAATATTCAGGTTCCTGTCTGTGGCAGCATATGCCAGAAAAGACAATCCTCTGAGGATCGAGGCTGTTCCTCAAGCCAGGCTCGCCTGCTGCGGGCAGTTCCAGGGAAGCAGAAGCTTGGCTTCCCAAACTACAGGCAGCTGCAGGCAGGAGGAGTCACCTTCCAGTTTTGCTTCCAAAGGAAGATTATAAATTAAAGTCCAATTTGCTAAACTTCTAGGTAAGCAACTGTTTCTGCATAAACACATACTGGTTTGTGGGCTGTATTACATGGCTAACTGCAAATCTGACTGGCTTGAAAATCACAGTGTATACAACTAGACCAGGGAGCTCACAGAGGCACATTTGAAAATTACATGGATTTAAGCAGCCTGGCTTGTGATTTTTGGATGTGATTGAAAATAATGATTATCCTAAAGCAGTACATAAAAAGTGTGCCTGCAAGATAAGAGCACAAAATCTTCTGTCAGAGAGCTTCACTTCTAAGTGAGAAAGCGCACAAAGCTGGCTCAGCTAAAATTATTCTTCAAGTGAAATAAAGCCTAAGATTTTAACACCATTCTGAAGATGGGGTCAATGTCTGGAATATATTGCAAAAAGGGCTCAAATTACCACCTCCCCCTGTCATTCTTTATGCTACAACGTTAGTGGAAAAATCCAAGAGCTCTTTTAGGTCTGTTAGCTAATAAATGGATCGCTAGGCAAATGTTCAGTGTCGTTAATAAATCGTCGCAGCATTCTGTACTTAGTATCAGCAGAAAGTCTCGGTCCCTTCCACCCCCGAACACATACCACTCTGGGAAGGACAGAAGGAACTGCCTACATTGCCTTTTTTTCTGCCTGCTGGAAACATCCAAGTTCACAAACAGATGCGAACTCTCAGTGCATCTGCGCTATTCCTCCTCCGAGATCAGCATTAACCCGCAGAAGAGCCGTGGGTGATGAGTCCTGGCTGATTCAAGCTCTGGAAGACAATGACATTAACAGCGGCAGGTTAAATCCAGACAGCTTTCCATCCAAGGATCTCTTACAGCATAACAAAAGGCTGGCAAGAGCCAGGGGTCCCACCTAAGGCTGGGATGCACTGTACCTCCATAGTCCGTGCAAGCAGGGATTATTCCCTGCCCTATTCAAGGCTGTTTCCCCAGCCCCCAGGCACTCGGATACCCAGTGGGAAGGGCTCAGCCCTTCTCAGCCATTCCTGCTGGCGCCGTTCCAGTTTGTCTGAAGACACTTAAATATTCATCGAGAAAGAGCAAGACTGCGTCTTGCCGGGTTCACAGACTGCTCTCCGGGGAGACGGGACACCTGCCTTCTCCACTCCCTGCCCCATCAAATCATTAATTATTTAAAATAACAGGAAAGAGCAAGAAAAACTCTCCACACTAGACATGCTTGCAGCCTGTTGTTTACGGTGCTCTCTGGGGGTCTTGTGTGGCCCGAGGTTTGCATCTCCCCTCCGGCAGAAACAAGGATCAAGCCCGGCTTTCCCCCTTCCTTGGGGAGGATGCTCTACTCGCTAAGCTTTTGTACAAAAGA
Organism: Pomatostomus ruficeps; assembly: GCA_013400735.1. Classification (NCBI taxonomy): domain Eukaryota; kingdom Metazoa; phylum Chordata; class Aves; order Passeriformes; family Timaliidae; genus Pomatostomus; species Pomatostomus ruficeps. The sequence continues at coordinate 33,627 of VYZT01049982.1, read as the reverse complement.
AGGGCTTCCCCTTTATCCAGACAGACCTTATGTTCACTTTTCCTACTAGAGAGAACGTCTCTTTTTTTTCACTTCAGTTTGAATAAAAGGCAAACAGAACACAAATCCAAATCTCTGAGAGCAGCAGCTATCCATAAACCCCCACACATTCTGTGTTTGCTCAAGAGCTTAGGGTCCACCTCCCCATTTCACAGCTGGGCAGGCCAAGCCATAGTGGTCCAATGGCATCAGCAAGCACTTGGTTGCTGAATCCCTCAGTGATGGGTTTCAGTGAAGTCAAAACCACTGTCTCCATGCCCTGAAGACAGTTCTGGTGTAGTTGTGCCCACAGAGGGACATGTTTGGAGAGTCAGAGAATCTCTGTAGCTCTGCATACCCCCAGGACATTGCCTGCCTCTCCCCGTCTCCCACCTCACCAAACGCCCCACACTCTCTCACAGGAGCAGCACGGACCCACACAAAGGACCCCGAGGTCGGGATGTACCCCAAAACTGTCCTGAGCCCGGGGAACAGCCCCATCTGCACCCTGGAGTTTATTGCTCGAGCAGGAAATCGTGGCAGGTGAACAGCACTGGCACCCTCATGTGGTGACCGGCATCAGAGTGAGCTCACAGCCAAAATCAGTGGTAGAGAGAGAGATACTCCTCCGGAGGGACTTCTCCACGTCCTGACAAGGCCCCCATCTCTGGGCCAGCACGGTCTAGGGAGGGAATACAAACCTGATGTCACCTCTCCTATCCTGAGACCAGAAGCAAAGAATCACAGAATGGTCTGGGCTGGAAGGGACCTTAAGGATGATCCAGTTCCACCACCTCCTATGGGCAGGGACACCGTCCACTGTCCCAGGTTGCTTCAAGCCCCGTCCAACCTGGCCTTGAACACTTCCAGGGATGGGGCAGCCACAGCTTCTCTGGGCAACCTGTGCCAGGGCCTCACCACCCTCACAAGGAAGAATTTCTTCCTAATATCCCATCTAACCCTGCCCTCTGTCAGTGGGAAGTCATTCCCTGTGTCCTGTCCTTTCAGGCCCTTGTCTAAAGTCCCTCTACAGCTCTTTTGGAGCCCCTTTAGGTCCTGGAAGGGGCTCTGAGTTCTTCCCGGAGCTGTCTCTTCTCCCGGCCAAACACCCCCACAGAAACACATCTGATTTTCTTTCCAATCTCAGCTCAGCCTGGTTTCTTCCTTATCATACTCTCAAGATGGAGAAGAAAATGAAAGACAAGACCAGCCCCAGACGCTGAAACTGGAGAATTCACTAAAACTCTGAGGGAAAAACCCTTTTGCCCCTTCCCGCACCTGCTGAGGGAGGTGTGGTAACAAGAGTACCTCACTGCCTGGAAACACCAAACCCTGAGCCCTGCTTTCAGAGAAAAAAAAAGCAAAACAAAACCCCCGTATTTCCTACTGATTAGAACTCCCTCTCCTCCCAAAATACTTTGGAAACAGGTTTAATTTTAAATTAAACCACCCACCACCTCGAAGCATCAGCACTCAGCAGAGCCGCGCTGAAGGGCGGCACCTGGCCGAAATGGCGGCAGCTGGATGTCCCCCCTCTAGTCATCCCCAAACGGACCGAAAACACCGCGTCCGGCGGGAAATGGGCTTGTTCTGTGATATTTTGCTTTAAAGAGCAGAAAAAGAGCAGCTCTGCGGCGGCGAGGTGGCCTGCGAGGAGGCGGGGACCGGGCTGTCAGCCCGCCCTGAGGCGGAGGGTACGCGCCTCAGCCCGCCCTGAGGCGGCGACAACGGGGCCGCTGTGTCGCGACATGGGCGACGATTTGGCGTCGGAAGGCGACACCCGTGAGTGGGGCCGAGGCGGGGGCTGCCCCGGCGGNCGGGCGGGCGCCGGCGGGGCTGGGGGGCAGAGCCGGGATGCTCTAAAGAATAACCGGACACGTGAAAATCCGCTCGGGAACAAAGCAGGTGCATAAACCTACCCGTGAATCAAGGCTGCTGTTGCCCCAAAGCATCCTGTACCGCTGAGATGCTGCACATTACTCTGAAAGCCCGCTTTTGGGGGTTTTGGCCCCCTTTGGTCCCCCGGTTCCCATCCCAGGTTGTCTTTGTGTCCTGCAGCCCCGGGCAGAGCCCAGTGGATGGGTTTTGCACGTTCCTTTGCGTGTCTTTCACCTCCTTCGCCGCTTTTCTACATCTCTTGCATAATAAACTGCCTGTGAGTTGGTGCATTGCACTGAGGGTAAATAATTTAAAATGTTTTCCACGCTTTTTGGGATAACTGAATTCCTGTTCAGTAACACAAGCTGTGAAATACCCTGGAACCTGAGCTTGAAAGAGAAGGAAAACTGCTAAATATCCACTGAAATGTAGCTGTTGGACAGGTGCATGCCACGATGAGGAGCGCATTGGCACTTGAGTGTAGCTGTGGATGTTAAATAGGAAACTCAGACCATCGAACTGTTACTCATGGGTTGCTGAAAATAAACAAATTGGGCTTCTACAGTCTTAGCGATGACAGGTTTGTTACTGCATCTTCACAGGCAGTGGAAAGAATAAATAAATTAAGGGGTGGGTTGACATCTCTTGACAATGATGCTTTGTGTGACCATAAAATATAAGAACACATTTCTGTCACCTGGAGAGCAGGGGCAGCAGCATTTGCTTAATTGAAACATAGGATTTACTCCACTGAACTGAGATAAGCATTTACAAGGAGGTGGTATGTGTGTAGCCATTGATGTTAATTATTAACACAAACTCAATGTGTTTCTCACAAGTTCTCCTGTTATTTCCTCTCAAATGAAGGGTCCATGCTGGGTGAAATGCAATTCTGTTAACACAGCTGACCAGGTGGTAACAGAGTCGTAATACACAATACAGGAAATCCTGTTTTTGCAGAAATCAGTGTCCAAATCCTACTTCCTTCATTGTAGCAGCAGGTCCAGCACTCTTGAATACACACTCTCAGATGACCATGTCTGGTGTTAAGTGGATAAACACACTATTGAATTATCCTGTCTAGCATTAAAATTTGTGTTATTTGTGTTTTTCTTGAGCTAAAGCTTTTTATTTGTTTTAAGGCAAGGAGAATGGAAACTGGAGGATGAGATTATATCTCTGTTGCTCTAAGAGTCCACAGTAGGGATGCCTTTCTTCTGTGCCCTCTGAAGAGATTAATAGTGTTATTTAGGCAGCAAGTCTTCTGTTTATCTCCCTCAGTGTGGTGGAATGGGAACAATAATATGTTTTGATGCCTTTTGTGTGGCATGTGGTTAGCATCTAGTTGATATGTTGGAACAAACTGAAGTTGCATTTAAACTGAGCTCTGCAGAGGTGTAGAAGAGAGCAGAGCCTCTGGGCCAGCTCTCCAGTGGGAGGTGACAAGCCAAGGGTCTGACTCAAGCACTTCTTGAAAGAATTCCCCAAAAACACTAGGACAGAGACTGAGTCCAACAAACACTGACACCAGCCTTGCCAAAAGCCTTCGGAGCCTCCCTGTCGGGCTGTGGCAGTCACAGCCTTGCTCTTGTTTCTTGGCAGGAAGGTTTATTCGATCAAGGAGAAGATTGCTGGGGCAAGGCCCAGCATGGAGAGTAAACACTCCTAAATCATGCCTAACTGTGCAAGACAAATACTGCCAGTCATGGTGAATTATGTGCAGAGCTGCCACGATTTATTAAGAGATGCAACACTAATCACAGGCCAGGCTGGCAGTTTTGTGCTGCTTGGCTGGTTCAGGTTGCCTGGAGGGGGACCATGTGTAAAGGCCTCCTTGTGGAGCAGTGGGATGTAGATGGAAGGATGGAGGAGAGGGTCTGTGTCATCTCTCTGAGCCTTCACACTGACTCTGGGCCTCAGAGGGTGCCCAGAGGATATGGACCTCATGGATCAAAAGGTTTTGCAGCTGGAGCAAATCCATGCAGAGAAAGACATTGAATTAGAAGAGAAAAAGGTAGGACTGGAAGAGCACTGATGTGGCTTCAGGGAAGGAGAGACAGTGGGAGAAGGTAAATCCAGCAAACATGCCAACATCTGTAGGGCAGGGATTCTTGCTGGAAGAATCTTTCTGCAGTCATCCTTCCCTGAAGCCACAGGGCCCAGTGAGATGAAGGAGAGGTTTGTTGGGACATGCTGCCCCATGCTCCCTGCCAGCACTGTGTTAATGCTCATTCTTCTGCTCTGCTGCAGTGCTTCAGTCAGAGAAGGAGTTCCACGATGCGGCGAAGCGAAATGATACAGCCAGGATGGAAGAACTCATCAGGAGAGGGGTTGATATCAAAGCCAAAAACAATGTAAGTCCTGGGTTTTTCCACCTCTAAGCTGCAGGAAGTGCTGAGGGCGTGTTTCAGAACTGCAGCTCCTTAACACTGCTCTTCTCATTAACTGCTTAATTTGTCAAAGCTTTAAAACACAACACCCAGTGCTAAACAGGGCCCATGGCAACCAAGGAGTTTTCACAACACACTGAAATCCCCAGCACTATCATCCTGGCCACACTGGAAAGCTGCAAGTGCCAGATAGACATGATTGCCATGAAAGGCTTTGATTTTGCTATCTCTGTAGAGCAAGCCTGTGGGACAAGCTCTGTTTCTGGCGCAGGTCTTTCCTTATTGACTAGTAGGTTCTTGAAAATACAGGGTTGCACCCATCCCTCGTGTTTCAGTCTGTCCATTCATGGTCAGCAATGTTCTTTACTCTGTGCTGTCACTGTAGTCCAGAACCACAGTTCCTTAGTGGAAGGTGACTAGCACATGTCTGCCTGACAGGAGAGCACAGACAGAGGGCTGTGTCCAAAGAAAACCCTGCACAGTGCGAGAAATTCTGGCTCCATAGATGGCCAAGGATGTTTTGCCCTTCGGAAAGGCTGGTGGATACACACCCTTTGCATGCATCAGCCTTCCCTGTCTCTGTCCTTCCCTTCCAGATGGACCGGACTGCCCTGCACTGGGCTGCGGGAGCAGGGAACGTGGATGCTGTGAGGCTGCTGCTGGATCACGATGTCCCTGTGGATGACGAAGACAGTGTACAGAGGCGACTCTCCCTTGCATGTGCTGCAGATGTGTTCGGTGTTGGGGCGGCGCCGGGGACTGGGTGTTAGGCCAGCAGTTACAGACCCGCCTTAGCCCTGGGTGGGTGGCACAGGGTGGCACACCGCACCTGCTGAGAAAGGGGCTGGAGCAAGCCTTTTTTGCACGTGTCTGTGCTCTGTATTTTGGCGTGCACGGTGACTTGGAGTAGGCTGGTAGAATCTGTGAGGTTTTCCGTAGAGCATGGGGATGCTTGGCTTCTTCTGATTGTGTTGATGGGTCTTGTGGGATGACAGTGACAGCCAACAAGTTTTCTCTCCCCCATACAGCCATTCTAATACACACCGTTAAATAGGAAGTAGGTGCCAAGAGGCAGGTCTCTGCTCAGCCACTGTGAATATCTGTGACAGGAATAATAATAATTGGAGAAAGTGCGGCTAAAAAAATACCAGTGAGAAACAAATAGATTTGGGAAAATTTCATTAAGCCAAGGGGACAGCTTCCCTCCAGGGTGGGGCTCGTGGTGGCTGCAGTTTAACTGTAAGTATCTTTCTTCTTTTCTGCCCAGTTTGGAATGAATGCTCTTCTCCTGTCTGCCTGGTTTGGCCACCTCCGAGTTCTGCAGATGCTCGTCAATGCTGGGGCCAAGATTAACCGTGTCAACAGGGTGAGGGTGTCCCTCTGTGGATCCGTCCCTTGGCTCTAGACAGTGTTGGGGAACACAGAGAGGCTTACCTGTGAGCTCAGTCCTGTGTGACAGCATCTGCCTGGGGACTGCCATCTGCACTCTGACTTATCCCTAAAGCAGGTGTAATAATGGAAGCTCTAGAGATGCACACAGCTTCTTCAGCTCACGTCTGTGCAGTGCTGTTGGGGAAGATGTTACAGAAATGGGAAATGGATTCAGTAAATCAGCAGTCCTTGTATTCTATAACAGATCTTGACTGGGAAAAGGAGCATTAATACTTCAGTCATAGCTTCCTGTCTGCAGCACAAGGGAGTTTAGCCCTAGAGGTGCAGGGAGGGATGAAATGGGTCTTCGCTAACAGGAACAGGTTGTCAAAAGAGACTGACTGCCCACAGTCTTGGACTTGTTATATGATCAGTCCTTTATCTCCTCTCCAGAATGGCAGGAACCTGCTCCACTGTGCGGCTCAGAGGGGACACATCCAGGTCATGGAGTTCATCATGGAGGCCTTGGAGGACGTGTGTGTGGATGAGACAGATAAGGTAGGAAGGCTCTTCATGGCTTTGTTTCACATCTGGTCTTGCTCTGCTGAGCTTAGCAGGAATGTTGCCCTTGGTCTTGCGAAGAGAACCAGAGTCAGACACTACTCCCAGTAATCTTCCTGCAGAGTGAGCTTAGGGATGATGGGCATTCTGGCTCTGGTCAAGCTTCTTGCAGCAGATGATCTGATCTTGTGCTTTCTGAGCCTTTTGAACTGTGTTTCTCTGTTTCCTTTCGAAGATGGACAGGACAGCGTTTCACCTGGCCGCAGAGTACGGGCAGCTGGAGGTGGTGGAGTTCCTCATTCGACTGGGTTGTTCTCACAGTGCCAAAGACAAGGTACGGGCACAAAACCACATGCCAGGGACGTGAAGTCCAAGGATTAGGGGATGTGAAAACCAGGGAACAGGATACCAAGTAAGCCTCAGGCAGGCAAGTGGTCCACAGTTGTAACTATGGTTGTGGTATGTCAGGGCTTTTCTTCCCTGTCCACTTCAAGCCATTTGCTTGCTCAGTCCATGATTTCTCTCCAGGATTTTTCAGGCAGGATACACACCAAGCCTGGTGGACCATGCTCCAGTTTAAGGTAGCTGGGGTTCTTCCCTCCCTGCTGCAACTGTAGGAAGTTTCCTTCAAATTCGTGCTACTGGTTACAACCTCCTTTTCTGCCACACTGGATATACTCTGTGCAAGGTTGTGGCGTATGAACACTCAGTCCTGTGAGACATATATTTATAAAGTAATGTTTACTTTCAGGAAGAAAATACAGCTTTGCATTTAGCTGCTAAAAATGGACACCTCTCTGTGCTGGAGAAGATTATAGATGTCGGCGTGGACCTTGATGAAAAAAACTCTGTAAGTACATTTAAATTAAATCAAAACCACATCAGTTTTGCCCTTTTTCTTCCTAGAAATACTCTCCTGCCATAGTTATCAGGCTGAAAAGTCAGTATTGACAGTAGAGATCTAGAAAACAGCTGATTTTATCTAAAGCCTACGTAGGTAAATGCAGTTCACACTTGCAGAGTACCAGTGAAAGGCGACATCCGTCTTGGGTTGATTTCCAGCTTTCAAGTGTTGCCTTCTCTTCCTGCTGTATCTGCTCACCTACCTTATCACTCCATTTAATCTCTCTTTCTCTCCCTGACCCTTGTACATTGAAGTGCCTAAATGGTTATTGAGTGTGTTTTAAACGAAACTTCACTGTGCTTTGAAGTATTGACTTAGTCACTGAACATATGGACCTTCTGTTTGAGATCTCTCTTTTGACAGATCCACTCTGGGAAATTATGTGGCTGGAGCACAGTTAATGATTTAGATAGCAAATATTGGCTTAGTATCACTGTTATTTATTCCAGGGCACACTCCCAATTAAGTTTATCAGCATTTTTTTCGGTCTTACTTGGTTATTGTCTTTGAAAAGTGTATTTGACTGTGATTAAGATCTGAAGGAAAGGGGAAGCACCTTCTGTGGTAACTGGTAGCATTTGTCTACCCCCAGATGAGCTGCCCTTTGTGCAAAGTGCAATAATAAAACCAGATTAAATCACTTAGGAATTCTGCTTGCTTCTGTTTTCTTGTAATGAAATGAGCTGCAGCCCTCAGAAGGGAAAATCAGTGATTGAGGGTCACAGGTTTCCAGTTCTGTCTCCGGGCTATTCCAGGAGAATGGTTTGTCTTCACTGTCCATGTGAAATCCATTTTGGTTTATTGATGGGCTGGAGGGGAGGAAGGATGGTGAACACAATGTCTGTCTCGTGGCCCACAGCCAGTGACATTCAGGACAGGGCAGTACTCTGGTGTGTCCACAGCAGATAATTGTGCCCTCTATTTTCCTAACAATCAGTTGGAGATCCCTGGCCCTCAGAACTCATCCTTTAACATGTCATGGATTCAGGAGATGGGGTAGAGTCTGACTCATGTCTCGGCCTTGTCTACAGAAATGCTGCTTGTGTCCTTTCTTGCCTTGTGCAGGAAGGACTCACGGCGCTGCACCTGGCTGCCGAGGGGGGACACAGCCGCTGTGTGAAGCTGCTTGTGGAAGTGGGTGCTGATGTCAACGCCCAAACCCAGGTTAGCTCCATGGAGATGATTCCATTCCCAAACCCTACTTTGTGGATTTATTCCCAGACCTGTGGCTTCCCAGGTCAGCCATTAAAGAGAGAGGTTGTGTGGACCCCTGCATTCAGGAATAGCACAGGGAGTTTAGAGGAAGGTAAATGTGGTTTTGTGCAAAGAGGCAGGTGAAGCTCCCTGGGACTGGTTTGGCTGGAGACAATCTCCATGAATTTGTCAGAGGAGAAATAGGGCTCTTGCAGGAGGGAGCAGGGAGCTCCCTGTGGGTAGCCTGTAACAACTGCAGCCTCTGGGAAGAATCCCTGACTCACGCTCCTCTCTTCTGACTTGCCTCTCAGAAAAAGATGAGCTGCCTTCATTATGCAGCCCTGCACGGCTACGAGGAGATAGCCAGGATCCTCATGGACGCAGGGATCCACACGGATGCTCTCAATCATGTGAGTCCCTCTCAATGCTCTCACCACTAACAAAAAGGTGAAACCAGTTTGTGGAGCTGCACAAGAGCATGAAGCAGCTCAGGAATGACCAGTGCTGCAGTATCCCCACCAGCCCCCAGTGCAGACTGGCAGCTGTGATAGAACAGGACATGCTGGACTCAGCATGGTCCTTTCAGTGCTATGAGCTAAGCTCTCCCTAAGTGCAGGATCTTCTTTCCACAGCAAAATGCATCAGCAACACACATCGCAGTCCTGCAGAACTTCCCAGCCATGGTGAAGCTCTTCATCAATGCAGAGTGTGACCTTGACCTTCCAGATAATGTAAGACTGCAGCTCCTGTTCTTTGTCTTTGAAATGTGAACCAGTTTCATGGGAGATTTTTACCTTGGGGAGAGGATTAAAGAGGAGTGCTTGAAAATGGGGAGAACCTGGAAACGCATCTTAGGAAACATGAAACCTGTGAAATTATTCTGAGTGTTTCAGTGAGGTAATTGTTTGATGGTATTCAACATGAGGGCCGTGCTGTGTCCCCTGCAACATTGCATAGTCAGGCTCTCTCCTTGCTGGAAGCAGGTAGGAGAAATTTCAAGCTGGAAGATATTCTGCAAAATGTTTTGAGGGCTGAGAATAGGAGCCAAGCCTGGAGCTAGCTGGTTGTGTCACTAAATTGTAATTTTCTGAATGAGGGGCTTTGTGTAGCTTGTTTAGGTTAATCTTCATTCTTGGAGCGATGTTCTCTCCTGATGACACCATAAAATTGACACATTTTATGTTTGATTTTACTGGTTTCCATTAAACAGTCCCAGGGCACACAGAGCACTTCCTCCTGGTAATGTTTTGTCCTTCCAGCCTCGCACTTGTCCTGCTCTGCAGTGTAGTGAGTCTTTCTCCCTCCTTCTGCAGAGGCAGCAGACCTCCCTCCACATCGCCGCGGAGCACGGCAGGCAGGACATTGCTGAGATGATTCTCATTGCAGGAGTTAATCTGAAGCTAACAGACAAGGTAAAGGTCTCCAGAGGTTATTTTGATGTGTTTTCCAGGACTGGTTCTTAGACAGGTAGAAAACAGTTCACACAATGAACAATGTTTTACTTCTCAAAGTTGTTCTGGTTCCTTCTACTTGTACCGTCATGCACAGTAATATCAAAGATTTCCTCAAACAATGATAAGTCATATGATAATCATATACCTCAAAAATTACATGTTCTAATAGGTTGAAAGGATCTGTTTGGTACAGTTCTGGCATGGTTCTGGGGCTTTTGCCATCAAGTAAAATCAACAGAATGAATTTTAGAGGAATCAGGTGAATTGGAAGTGGCCTGAAAATCTAGTATGTACCCAGAAAATGCTGGAGGGCCTTGGTCAGAGATTAAAATATTGTTTGCCATTTGCAGTGGGTTAGAGCAAGTGCAGACCTGAAGCCACCTGGCTGAACTGGCCTTCAGCTGTGGTGAATATTTGTCACCTTCCAGCACTCTGTGGAACCGCAGTGACACTCAGCACAGGGGACACATTCACACTTTTCTGTATGCAGTTGGGTTTCTGCCCACATCTGAGGCTAGAACTGTTCTTCCTGCTATGCCTGGTGCCTGGGCTGGCTTGCTTTCCTTCATGCAACTTTCATATCTCGTTCTTTTCTGCCTTTGATTTTAGATAGAAATACAAATCTCCCCTTGCCCAGTTCAAAATCATATTCATGAAAGGAACATAGTCACATTTTCATAGTCCCATCAGCCTGTGCTTCTCCTGGGAGGCCATTTCTAATCATGTGGATCTGGAGCCTATAAAGTTAATGAGGTTGTGTAAATCACTTTGGTTTCATGTGTCAGCAAATGCTGTGCAAAAGGCTGTAAAATACCTTGGATTGCAGAGCGGAGCTGCTCCTCTGCTGGCTGCTTTCATGTTGGTGGGTTGCAGGATGCTTTTCTTGTGGCTTCTGCACCAGGCAGATCCCTTGTAGGATCAGAGGAGATGCTGCAGAGCCTGGAAAACCGCTCCTCATGCCCTGAATGCAGGAGCTTGACACCAGCTCACACTTGAGGTGTTCACAGGTGGAGAATAGGTCCTGGCTGGGTGCCTTACCCAATAGTCCATGTGCTGCTGCTGCAGATGCTGGGTGGACATGGGGATTGCACCTCCTAAGGTGCAAAGTCTTCTCCAGCTCATTTTCCCTTTCTAATTTCAGCAAGGGAAAACATCTCTGGATGTCGCTGCCCGAGGCAATCACATCAATTTGGTGGACATGATTATCAAAGCCGATCGATTTTACAAATGGGAGAAGGTGAGCAGCTTACACAACATCCCCTGTGCTTTCTCCTCTCCATTGAGTCTCCACATACCAGCTGTCACAGGAGAAGAAATGCAGGACATCCCGTGACAGCCTGACCTCTGTTTTCATCCCCTTCCTTAAGAAAAACAATCCTCACCATGCCAACAGCATCTACTTAAGGCTTTCCTTATTTAAAAAGGCCACTGTTGTTAGAAATCCCAGGCTGCGCTGGTGGGAATAGGGGTTTCCAAAAATTACTTAACAGCTGCTCCCAAAGGGATAGAATTAGTTCCTTTTCCCAGAAGGAGAAGCTGAAGGACTGAGCAGGAAAATGCTTGGCCTGAGGTCACCAAATGGGATTTTGAGAGTTTTTCAGCAGTGGAAGGAGACAGCTCTTGTTGGAGTCATACAACCGACTTCCCTGTCAAACTGCAGCCTCTCGGCCCCAGTCTCCCCTCTGGAAACCTGCATACCCCAAAGCCTGTGCCCAAAGAAAGCTGAGCAGAGTGAGCTGAAAGTACAGCCAAATGTCACTTCCCTTGCATGTTCTTAAGATTTTGCTTCCCATGCAGCCCTAGGGAATGTCATTCAGCCTCTTTGCAGCCTGGCATGTAAGGGCTGTGAGCACGAGCTGATGTTGCAGGGAAGAAGGAGATTCAATTAAATGATTCTGCACCAAACCCCAGATAAAAGGCAGTGTAGAAATGCAAATCATCATCCGCAAGGGCTTCCACAGCAAAGTGGCCATTAATGGGAGTTTTAACCCTGATTAGCACAGAGTGAAATAAGAATAAAGAGAATAAAAAAATGAGCTGTGCCAGAAGGAACTCGCGGGGAGCCCAGAGCTGAGGATGTGGGAGGCTGCAGAACGACAGCAGCCAGCTGAACCCCCTGTTCTGGCTTTGCAGGACAACCTGAACAGCGACTCCGACTCGTGGGTGGCAAAACACTTGACCTTTAAGCAGGATCACAGGCTGGAAACACAGCACATTCGCTCGGTCATGTGGAGATTAGCCACCAAGTACCTCAAACCCGGGGAATGGAAGAAGCTGGCACATTACTGGAAATTCACGGATGACCACATTAGAGCCATTGAGCAACAATGGGCAGGTACAAAAAAGCTTCCCAGGTATTTTCCTTTCTTCCCTTGGACTGCGTTTTTACAAGATAAAGCTGCAGTAAGAGCAAAGCATGAAGAAAAGCAGTTTATTTGAAGCAACTAAAAAATTAGGTAAAAATTCTGGGTTTACTGAATGTGGAGTTACCTACACAGTGTAATTTGTCTAGGAATAAAGCATGCAAGCAGGGGAATTAGTGGTTCTTGCTCACTCCTTATGAGACATTTGACAAGCTTGTGAGTTCTTGCTACAATTCTTGTTCTATAGAAGAAACTTGCTGTTTTACTGTTTTCTTCTATGCAGCAAGAAGGCAGTGAAGTGAATTCTTTAGAATTTAAGACATACAGTAGCAGAAGCAGGGTCTGAGGGTCAGAAACAGATCACTGCTGGTTTGGTTGTTGTAAGGACTCTGTAGTTTGGATGATGTGAGCACAGGGACAAGCTGAGCTCTGAAGGCAGAAACTGCAACAAAGCCAAGCTCATCCATAGCTGTTCCATTAAGTTCCACACAAATCCAGCAATCACACCACAACCAGGAATTAAAACCATACTTTACAGCCTCCTAGTAAAACCCACAGAGGAGGGAGGGGTGTGCAAACCCACCAGTGCAGAAATCTGCTCTGGTCAGGGCCATGCACTCCAAGTGTGGGATTTCATCTGTGGTTTGATCCTGCCAGGCACTAAAAGCTACAGGGAACACGGCCACAGAATGTTGCTGATCTGGCTCCATGGTGTGATCACTGCAGGAGAAAATCCAATCAAGGGACTGTATGAAGGCCTGGTGGGGATCGGGAGAAGAGATTTAGCAGGTAATACTTTTGTTTTCCTTCAAATAATGCACACTGAGCATTACTTGAATCAATTTACCCAAATTCTGTGCATAGACAACACACACAGAGGAAAACTTCAGTAAAGCCAATTCACACGAGCTGAAAGCACCTGCCCTGCCCCCTTGCTTCCATTACATGTCATCTCTTTCTCTTAAGTTTGATAAATGAACAGATCCTGCCATGGCTTTATATTTCTGTGCAGCAGATCATTCTCTTACAGAAAGTATCCGGAAAAAAGCGAACGCAGACCCCACCTCTCCACGGAAGTGCACAGCAATGTAACACCGGGACCATCCTCAGCCGGTCCCAGAGCGACAGGAGAAACACTTCTCTGCTGCTGAGAGAAGGCAGATGCAACCTAAGGGCTTCTTGTCACAAACAGAGGGCACTGCTGCATCCTTCTGGACATGAAATGACAACGGTTAAAACAAATGCTGGTGGTTAAAAATGCCTCTACACAGAAGGGAGATTTTTATCAGCCATTTGGTATGGTCTGGGTACTGTAATGAGAATTTGGTGAGTGAGCCTCACTTGTCATACTGCATCAGGAAATATTACAGTTTTACTGTAACTTGTCTACAGCACATTTTTGTATAGAATTTTTAAGTGCCAGTTCCTTAAGTTAATGTGTGCAAAGCCTTTGTTTTCAGGAATGTTCTTTACTTACCTTGTTTGTGGGGGCGTCTATCACTCATTTCTTAGACATGTCCATAAATCCACACCATAAGGGGGAAGTTAAAATCAAAGATACCATTTGGTCCTTTTGGAACCTCAGGGTTGTGATCTTTAATGCTTTGACTCTTCACAAAAAGCTTGAGAAGAACATGAACGTATACTGTTTATAAATGTACGTTAACATACATATGCTGTTTATAAATCAAATAGGTGATCCCTCTTTTCAAACCATCTTTACAAGAAGTTATCCACACAGCCTCTGACAAGGACTTAAAATTTCCTTACATACTAATTTGTCATGGAATCCTTCGTATTTATTTTTTACAGCATCTCAAGGGGAAAATAATGTCTGCATTTCAATAAATCTAGATTTTACCCTTTAAAGTTGCAAGTTATATCTTGTCATCTTTATTTAAAAAAACACTACAGGATTCTTAGAGCTAAACCAGTACAACGTTACCATTAAAGCTTGAGAGGAATTCAGGCAGAAGGTGGTGGTTTTCTCCATTTCCAGAGGTATTTGTAGAGGCAAACCAGGACTACAGTGAGCTCAGCTGCTGTTCTCTCGGAGTCAAAACAAGAGACACTTGCTGAAAGTGAAGTTTTATTGAAAACTATTATTTTTAAGCAGCAAGAAAGTTAAAAATTCAAATGCTTTATTTCAAATAGAAACAAACTAACTTACAACACAACGTATGAAGCAAATAAGTGATAGCAACATTGACACTTAAACGTCTTTTAAATCAAGTATTCAACAAAAATATATGTCAGCTTATAAGTACACAATCTGCATGTGGTAATATATACAGCCGAGTGAAAAATATAAAAAGAAATAACCGTTCTGCTTAAGAACATGATATAGTGAAGACTTTGGTAGAAAAAATGTCTTTATTTTTAAAAGTGTAGTCTTCAGAGATGCTTCCTTGAATCCAAAGACTACAAATTGAACAGATTTATCCCATTACGCTGCTGGAGGTTGCTGTCTGTGGGTAGTTCACCGACTGTTGATCCCGCTGGAATCACACAGTGATAATCGGCTAACGCAAGGGAAAAGGCAGAGCGGGAGCAGTTGATTGTACACAGGAAGACCACCAAACCAGTGCCTCTGTTTCGCTGGCACTCCCAAGCCTACTGCTCCTCTTGCTCGTTGCTCGTGTGAAGGCTGATCTTCTGGACTTCCAGCTCTTCCGCGCTGACCATGGAGGGATCGATGGCTGCGTACCGGGTACCGTGGAACTGCAGCAAATGGATCTGACACGGGAAATAACACAAAACAGGTGTAAGAGGACTGTGTTTTGGTAAAAGAGGAACATTCCTCATGAGTAACTTCTGTGAGGGTGAAACCATGGCTCTAAAAGGGAGTACAAGGGTGCAGAGACAGAAAACCCCAACGCTGGCCCAGCACGGACACAGCTGCTCCCAGCCCTGCCCTTTGGTATCAGCAGCCTCAGAGCCAGAGCACACAGACTCGGGGGAAACAAAAGCAAGCTCAGAACAGGAGTTTCCTTCTGCTGTTGTGGCTAAGATTGAATTCAGGGACTCACCTGAATGTACAGGTTGACCTCAGCACTCCTGCAGAGGTAGGGGAAGTTGCCTCCTGTTTTTAGGTGAGCTCTTCTGGCATTAGGGTAAAGCTTATACATTTCTTCTTTTGCCTCTGTTGAAAGCGCACTTTGGTCGAACACCTGCAGAACAAGTCCCAGCAGTGAGATCGGAACCTCAGGTTTTGTTGTTCGATCAGACTGGCTGCCTGCTGCTTCTAGAAGAGACCCTCAGCTGCTTTGTGGAATGGTGTCAGTGAAACAGCAAACAAGCAAACCTGGGCATCAGCAGCTAAAAGCCAATGGTGTGATACTGAAACATGGCACAGAATATGTAATCCATGATGCAGCACAGAAGAGGCACAGTGTTGCCCAGTCAGCAGAAGGCTTCCCTAAACAGGAAGGTACTTGCTGCAAATGATTGCGAAGTTGCTAATTGACTATCATGGCCCCATCTGGCAAGGGGAGGAAATAGTGTTTAATTAAAAAATTGAGATCCACTTACATCCATAATGGTTACAGGGATGTCTCGGATTTTGTGAGGTTCTACATAGGAGTTCTGGCAGTTGAGGGTGAGTCTTGAGGCCAGCTCGCTCTGGCCCAGGCTCTCCAGCTTGCAGTAGAGAGAAACACTGATTAACAACATATTTCACTGCAGGAAGTTAATGCAATATTAACAATACAGCCAAAGAGAAAATAGTTTTAAAGGGATGAAGGTTCTAATTCCAAATTAGTATTACTCTGCATGAGACAAATGTTTAAACCACATTCCATTAGATGCTCCTGCCCCCAGAGCATGGCTGACAGATCTATCCCACTTTCTACTCTTCCACCTCAATTCCTTAACTCCTCTTGATTGACATAAATAAACAGAACTAAGGTAGAGGGTCAGTGCATGAGTTAAACTGCTGGGGCTATGACAGTCAACACCTGCTAAAGATCCACTTCTCATCCCTCCTTCCTGGGTGAGTGGATGAAGAAAGCAGCAGAAATACCTACAACCTCCCACTCAGTAAATCCGCAGTGACATCACAGCCATCAGAGCACACAGCTACCTACCCTGTCCACCATGAAATCGATCCCATCGGCCATTTCAGGATCTAGAGGACCAGATGCAAAATTCCCAAGGACAATTTTTTTCAGCATGAAAGCAGGCATCAGCCAGAAGCTAGAACAGAAACAAGATGTAACAATATCTTCAAGCACCAAGGTCTCAACATCAAGATGCTGTGCTGTAAATGTTTCCTTTCCTCGCACAGACTTTGTGCTTTAACCTCAGATGAAATCCTCGAAGAAGCTTCAAAAGCACAGAGATGGAAAACCTGGCAGCTTGATGCTTGAAATGCTGAGCAGCTTTTAATTTTACATGGCAAGAGTATATTTTAAACATGAGGAACAACATTCTTCTTGCTCTCAATGGTTTTGTTAGACAACAGGCAGAGTTCTTAGATCTGACCACACATCCACAGAGGATCACGGAACAATTTGTCTAATTCCACACTCTCAATTGTTAACATTTCCATTCTTGTGGTGTGCCTTTAAAAGTCACAAGTATTCCATCCCACACCTCCCTCCCCCAGGCTGGAATCAGGTTAGACACATATCCAACTAATCAGTGTGACATTTCATTGCAAAAAAAATTAATGCCATGACTCTGCTTGCTTGTCTCAGTCTTCTTTACCTGTTTGCTGTCCACGTCTGATTGAAAATGGAAGTGTCACTAAAGGCATTACACAAGATCAGAGATTGGACTCTGGGAGATTTGTGTGTGTATTCAGCAAACTTTTGAGCCAGAAAGCCTCCCAGAGAAGCTCCAAAAAGGTGAACCTAATGCAAGGGAAAAAAAAAAAAACAAATAGATGATGAAATGTGACCTCTGAGCACAATGCTTCATTACAAAAATAGGCCATTCAAGTTTACCGTGTCCTCATAACCCATTTTTTGAAAGAATCGCTGTTCCATTCATCTCCTGGTTTTATGTGCAATATAAATGTGATAAATACTAACAGAAGGAAATGTTTCCCACAGATTGACAGTGCAAATTTGTGTTCGTCAAGCTTAAGAAAAAACTTGAACATTTCACTTTGTTCTCCCTAGCTATTCCAGTCCAAGAGATGCAACAGTGGTGTTCTGTGCAATGTGAGTTAGGAAGGGTAACTTCCACAGGATCTCACCAAAAAATGAAGTTAACCCATACAAATTAATAGGCCTGGAACAGCAGTTGAATTTAGGCCAAGTATGACGATTTCCAAGGGCATTCACCTTCAAAAATAAACTAGTTTCACATGCGAAATTGCAACACAGCCTCGTTATTTATAGGCTGCATTTTTGTATCCTGTTTTTTACACTGGCTCTTAAACGAGACTCTTTCAGACGTCAGGTTTTTACTGCAACGATTCATCCACTTGCCCGTCTCTGAGCACTCACTTTATCCAGCTGAAGGTGGTCTAAGAGTTTCCTGAATCCATCACAGAACTCAAGGTGATCCCAGTACACTGGATACTGCAACTGAAATAATACAAAGTTAGAAAAAACTCGGATCAATCTGCTTCGAAGTTGTACCAGTTCTCACATTACAGCTTTCAAGATAGCAACGTGACTCTCCTGCATCCTGAAGTTCCTCTTCAAGGTCCCCAGAGCCCGGGGGTGCAAACACCTCCCCCTCGGTTACACAAAAACACACAAAGTGCCACAGAGCAGAGTTTGCTGGGGAAAGTGCAGCATTGCCTCGCTGTCTGACCAGTGGGAGGGGAGGCTGGAATGGTTTTGCAGCAATTTGGTAGCGTGTAACAGAAACAGAAATCATTATCTGCTGCAAGAGACAGCTGCACTCCTAACGCCAGGCTGGTTAATGTATTTATTGTACAAATCAACCACTTGAGTTCAGCTCAGGAGCTGAGAAGCCCCAGAAGCACCGGCTGGGAGGATTTAAGGAGTGAAATAGCATCTGCAGCTCTTATATAGGCTAAGAACCATGTTATCCACCATCCCTAAGGAAAACATGGAAACTCTGAACTAACTCGTGTGTTTGCCTCAGGGCTAACAAAGATGCAGCTGGAGGCAAAAAGCACTCATGTCCAGGACACACAAGGGGGAAAGCAGGCTGGGAAGTTAACAGTGTGAACGCTCAAGGTTTTGGGTAAATGCTGCTGTGGACATACAGCAGATCCCAGCCTGGATCCACACACTAACTACTCTGTAGTGCAACTTAGCACAAAGTTTTTCATGGATTCCCTAAATCAAAACTAAGAAGTTCATTATCCAACCTCTAATCAGAGCAACAAGCACGCCACCTTTGACACAGGACTGAGAATACTCACAGCAATAACTCTGTAGCCCCATCCAGTCAGTGCCAGAATTTGCTGGAAAAACACATCTGCGGTTCCACTCACAGGAGGGAGAAATATGAGCGGGCAGCGAATGCTCCTTGGTCCTGCATCATACAGTGACCAGACTTTACTGTCGTCATCGTCTACAATTATCTGGAAATAGAGGCACAGAGGGGAGGAGAAACACAAAACAAGTGAGGTTCTTCAGCCAGCTTCCAGGATTGCTTCTAGAAATTTCCAACATCTAGTAAATACTATTCAAGACCTTCTTTTACTCTTCTTCACAAAAGATTTCAGGCTGTTTTCTAACTGGAATGACAACGAGGACACAGCTGGAACGGAACTGTGGCCAGGCACCATCAGACAGAATATTTTGTGCATCGTTACACAAGCTGGGTAATGAACTGCACCTCAGGAAAGGAGCCACCGTGCTCAGGAGGGACCCAGGAGGTCAGTTCAGGGTACCAAGAGCAGCAGCTGGAGGCTGGAAAAGCCAGCACTGCCCCAGGGACAGCTTTTTAAACAACCATTGATATTTGCATCCACAGACAGAAGATATTAAAGGTCTGGATCCACGCAGGCCTGCGGAATGAAGAAGCTATCACCACAAATTATTGATCTGAAACACTTACAGCTGCGTGCCAGAAACAGAGACACACACAGCTCCCAGGGCAGCACTGCAAGGCTGACCCGGAGGGGAAAATGCTTCCATCATCTGGCAGAATCTCAGGAGCATCCGGATTGCCCAGGACAAACAGCTGGCTGAGGGAGATTATTTACACATGAGGTGCTATCCTTAATGAGCAGATCCTCACAGAACTGCAAGTCCTAGCATAATTAGTATCTTCAAAAGTGTAAGAATTGGGTCTTCTTTTCTAGCAGCACCAAAGCCTGACTTGTTTTGACAGGGCCTGTTCTACCACCAAACTGCTTTCTATATTCCAGATGTTCTTTCAACTCCACAACCCAGCAGAAGCTACATCTTGTACCAGATCAACAAACACAAACCTCTGGGGAAAGCCTGAGTCAAGCAGCCAGAATTCATCTCCTCTGTATCGAGATTTTATAGCTTTTTGAACAGTAATATACAAGCACAATTTGCTTTTCCAACCCAGCAGTTAAGCTTCTCAGCAATCAGAGGAGAACAGTGTATCACAAATCAGATTTGCTTGACTAACAAATCTGCTCCTAATAAAGCCAGTATTTCAGGCTCTGGGAGCATGTGAGGAATCACATGATAACGTTGTTTTCTAAAGTCTCTATAAAAAAAGACAGATTGCATACCAGAGCTTCCAGGCCACTGAAACCATTTAAACATAAACCTTGCACAAAAGCCCTCTCAAATCCCACCAAAAGAACTCCTTGCACACAAATCCTGGGCTCCAGGCCTCGCTGTTCTCAGCTGTCATTCCATCAGCAATGTTGGATCCATCCAGGGTGGCTACTACCAAGTTTACCTTTAGGAGTATTTCCAAAGGCAGACCAGACTCTTTGAAATAACAACACCAAGGTTAGTTCACGTCAAGACAGCTGAGGATGAGAGATAAGGTTTCTTTCCTCGAGCCCAGACAGTGAAACAATGGTTTAAGCACTTGTTCTGGTTGATTTCTAGCCACATGCTGGACAGTTTAACTCCAGCTCCTGAGCTGTGTGGGCAGCACTGTGGTTAACTGCTGACTTGGGAGGTCACCAACCTTTTTCTTGATCTGATTGATCGACCAAGATCAGCTACAGTTTGCATAAAATGTAAAATCTGCACTGCCTTGAAACAAAGAGCAGAACTTTTTAGCAGGGCCAGGGTGTCCCTCGATGGAAACTTTTAGGAAGGACTCAGATAAGACAGTGAGTGGTGTATGCAAATGGAGGCACACAGGCAAAGCAGGCGACTTGATTAAAAAATGTTATTTTCTGTGCTGTACTTCCTATATCTGACCAGGGCAGGAAGGAGGATGGAGCTGTGCATTTCCTGTACCTGTCAGGAGAAACATCTCAGCACATTCTCAAACAAACTGCTCTGGCTCTGCTTCCTTAGGTGGATCTGTAAGTAACCAAGGCTGGTCATTCCTTTGTATTGCACATACTTTGCACTTCTGGGGGGATAATGCAGGCAAATGTATTCCCAAAGACTGCTTCAGAGATTAATTACATTTTCAAATTGGGCTTTTTCTTTTCAATTCTCTCTCCAATAAGCAGGACTAGTTTGTTTATTTCTACCTTCTTCATACCCCACATTTGCCACTGTGGCATCATCTGCCTTTCGAGCAGACAGAAGCACTCCAGAGGGTGAGGCATTCCCGAGGCTGAAGGTCACCAGGTCACCATCAGCTTCAGTTTACACACGGCCCCAGTTACGAAACCCTGAGCGCTGGCAGCAGCTGAAGGCAGTGGCTGCTGGCACTGAGCTGCAGCAGAAGCACCGCGTTCCCTTGGGACCCCAGCCTTCATCTCCTTCCATTCACCACCCTGCATCCCACTAAGCAGAGCCTCAGAGCACCCACGTGTCTTCCTGCTGAGATACTGTTCCCTGGCTTTGGTGACCCAGTGAGGCACTGTCTGAAGGCAAGTGTGGCACAAATACACCCAGCAGATGGACAGCCAGAGCCCCGACAGAGCACGTGGAGTCAACAGCAACGCACCTTTCTTACCTACAGGAGACACAAACTGGAAAAAATTAATGAGAATCCTACAGCCCTTCCCTAAAGGTGTTTCTGCAGCCCACGGAGTCATCCAGATAACGGAGCCACACCAAAGTCAGCTTAGTCCAAAATCAAATCAAACACACGGCAGGCTAGAGGGGACAGTGCTGCTCAGCCTGCGCAGCCGCAGCAGTGACCGTGCTTGCAGCAGCAGGGTGTAAAGGCAGGGCTGTCCCTCTGTCTGGCAGGTCACTCTGTAACCACAGCCCCAGCAAGCCTGACCTGCAAAGGTACACACAAGTGCTTTACTGGGTCAGGAGTTACATAGTACTGCTGCCCTGCGTGCCCTCCGCCGCTCAGCACGCAGAGAGCACTCGCTGGAGTCCTGCTCACCTCAAACGTTCTCCTGTGGCTCAGTGAAAGGAAGTGGGGAAACCCAAGCAAGAGGAGAAAGTGGTAGGACAGTGTGATTAAGCAGAAGAAACTCTCTGAGTTTTTTCACCGTGGTTAAGGATATTCCCACTCTCAGGACACTGCGTGCAGCCTGACTGCTTGGGAGTTGCTGTGGACGTTGCTGTGGCCTGAGGAGAACGGGCAGGAACAGTGGAGGGGGCTCTGGCAGCTCAGCCCAGTGCACACGGGCAGCTCTGAGAGGCCACACACGTGATGCCCAGGACACACCATTCCCTTGGAGCCCCCTCCTCGGTCAAGGCTGGCACCAGGATGGCAGGGACCGCTGCCATGGCTCGCAGCTGCGAGCCTCTGCTCCCCACCGCAGGCAGCAGCGACCTCCAAGAAGCGGTGAAAAGGAAGGGTGTGCTTTCCTGCACTCACATGACACGTGGGACAGCAGCTCAGGAGATAAAGCAGGTCAGTAGCACAGCCACAACTGCTCTGCATTAACCACACGTAGTGTCTCCCCCTAAAAAAACCAGAGGAGACATTTCAATATTTCACCCACAAGCTGTACCTACCTTTTTAAGAGGAACTGTGCTTCTGAACCAGTTATAGTCAGGAGAGACTTTGATCTCTCCCATGATGTTTAGAAAAAACTCAGTTTGGGTCAGCCTGAAAAAGAGAGAATGAGAAATCAATACCGCAGTTTCACCGTGGGCAGCTCTCCAAAGCTGTGCTATGTAAATAAAGCAGCGCAGGGTGATTTGTTCTTATCAGTTGATGGTGCTACCCTCTGACTCACACCGAGTTCACTTTTGCTCAGTTTTCATCCAACCATGCAATTACTCTCCCAAGGGGCAGTCACCTGACTGCCTTACTGCACCAACCTAATTATGAAATGATGATGTTTCTGTAGCAGCATTCCCGTGTGACAGCTGCAGGGAAAGTCAATTGTGTTGCAGGCTGTAAGTGGCTTAAAAACCTAAAGCATGTTCTTGGTTTGTTTTAAATTGATAAAGCACTCCAAGTTTATAGCTAATAAATATTCATACAATTCACTCAGGAGTTCACACCAGAGATGTTACTTCATGAACCTACTCAGTATTCAGGTCACGTTTTTCCTTCTGAGTATAACTGACCCAAACGAGTCCCAAAGCACATCAGGAATATGACCTGATCCGAGGCTTAATTTACAGAAAATCCTTGAAATTTTAGTTCTATCCACACAGAAGCAGACTCTTGTCAGGAGTTACCAATGAAGAAATCCTTGAAGCACACCAATGAATACCGGACAAATTGATTCAGAGTTGAGTCCACACAGGAATGCCACTAATTCACTCCCCAGCCAGAATGTCCAAGCATACATAACGAGTATCTTTTAATACTCCATTAATTAGTAATAAACACTGAGGTAACTCCAAGATTTAACTTTTTTTTTTTTTTAAAGCAGCAAGAGACCATTAGCTTCCATTTATACAACAAATGGCATAAAACACTTCCGAAGTTTGCAGACTCAATAGCTTCACCCTGAAAGCCAACTGCCTTGGGAGATTATTTTCAGGCATTCACACAGCACCGAGCACAGAAAAACAAAGAAACTTTTGCTCTTGTTACTTAACAGTTGCCAAGTCTAAATCAATAGGTTTTGTTTCTTAATTCTTCATAAAATAAGACCTCGTTGTGTTGTGTGAGTCACTCTAATTCATTTGTCCCTGCAGGAGAGCTGCTGGTGAGCAGCTCAACCAGTTTATAGGGTTACAGCTGGATTAACAGTTACAATTTCCTCATCTTTCAGGCTTCATTTGCCATCTCCCGAGTGAAGAAAACATGAATTTTAAAAGGGAAAGTACTTTCTAATTGCACGACAAACACACACCTTCCACGGAGCACGTGCTACACCTCCCATGTCCGATGGGGTTTGAGTTGTGTGGCTGTTGTTTCAAATTTGTGTGGTTTCACTTTGGTGCTTGCACTAATTGTTCTGCTCTTTATCACCGTCTGGCAGCAGGTAAAATTATAGCAAAGGTAAAAAATTATTTATTCTAACAACCTGCAAAGCAGAGCAGGTGCAAGGCTGCTGTCCTGGACTGGGGGGCAGCAGTCATTGGAGAGAGGAAACCGCGGTTCAGACTAATTCCTTTCCGTGACCACACATCAATGGCTTTCTAAAAGCTCTTCAGCAAATGACAGTGTGGCAAATTTGTGGCAGACAAATTACAGGAAATGCCTTAAAACACACATTATCTTGGACGGTTACACTGGCAGGGCCAAGAAGCACAAGTCATGGTCAGGGTCCCACACGGACACAGAGGCGCCGGAGAGGGAGATTTTTCCTGCTGCTCACTCTGGTTGCCAGGGAAGGTTGGCAACCTCTTCCTGCTGTGACCACCTCGCTGCTCCTGCCACCTGAGGCTTTCAGCACCCTTAAGCTAATTGCTGTGGGCTGGGAGCACAGAGCTGGGTCATTACAGCAGGTAAGGAAAGCGTACGGTGCAGGTGAACTTCGTCCTGTCCCTGTAGCTTATCTGGCACCACAGCGAGTTTAGAGTCCATCTGAAACATAAATTTTGAACTTCCCAGTTCACCTGTTACCACTCACGGAAGTGAGCCACTGGCCATTAACACCTGGGCCGATTTCCACCAGCTTTCTCTAAAGGAGCATCTGTGATCACCGCTCCTGAGGGCGGCCTTTCTTTCCAGGCAAGAGGAAACTTGGATTAGAGAATATCCTGTTACTGAAACGGGGTTTTTTTCTCCTTTGCGCAGAAATGCAGCATTAAATTTGTACCACAAATACTCGTATTAACAACAACTACGTGTGCCTTCCAGCCACAGAGAAGCTGAACCATGAACTCAAAACAGGGATTCAGCTGCTGAAGGTAACTCAGACCACAAAAGGCCTGATGCTGGTCATGATCAGCCTCTAAACACCCAAATTTCCTTTTAAGTAAAACCAAACAACCTGAAGAACTCTAACATCTTATAAACAATTCCCTTGAAGGAAGAATCACCTACGGATGTGTTCAGAGCACTTGATTATAGTCTCCTTGTGAGTTACCTCGCTACACTAATAACATATTCCATTCATTATTGATTTAGAAAGACAATGAGAAAGAAGAATGATGGATAACTGGGATACGGCAGCAGCACTTGCCCCTCTCCCCCAGCGCTGCTCCCACCAGCCCTGCCCCAGCCCCTGCTCCTTCCCCGTCCTCAACATTTGGTTCCACAGCTCTGCAGGAAGAACGGAAGAACGGAAGCCCATTCAGCACCCTCAGCCCAGGCTTTCCCCTCTGTAGCACAAGATGAGGCGGCCCCTTCCGCTGGGAAACCCCCGTAAATGGAGCCCCATGGCGGGACTTCGGGCTACCTGCGGGGCCGAGTCCCAACCCTGTCCTTTCCCTCCCTCAGGGGTCGCAGCGACCCCGCTCCAGAGCCCAAATGACATCCCCCGCCCCTCACAGTCCCCCGACCCCTCCAGCGCAGCCTTTCCAGGGGTGACACCGTTCCCAAGGAGCGGAGAGCACCCCGCTCGCCTCAGCGCCCACCCGGCCCCTCAGAGCTCCCTGCCCGCTGAGGGGCGCTGAGAACAGGCGCAGGCCCGTCTCCACAGCGACGACCCCCGCCTTCCCCATCACTGCTGACGCTCACCGGCTGGCGGGGCCCGGGGACGAGGAGCAGGATGAGCAGAATCAGCAGGACCAGGAGGAGCAGGAGGAGCAGGACGCGGCCGCTCTGCCG